>OZ038315.1:37189190-37384190 GCA_964035775.1 Osedax frankpressi | reverse complement strand
TCGTTATCGTTATCGTTATCGTTATCGTTATCGTTATCGTTATCGTTATCGTTATCGTTATCGTTATCGTTATCGTTATCGTTATCGTTATCGTTATCGTTATCGTTATCGTTATCGTTATCGTTATCGTTATCGTTATCGTTATCGTTATCGTTATCGTTATCGTTATCGTTATCGTTATCGTTATCGTTATCGTTATCGTTATCGTTATCGTTATCGTTATCGTTATCGTTATCGTTATCGTTATCGTTATCGTTATCGTTATCGTTATCGTTATCGTTATCGTCATCGTCATCGTCATCGTCATCGTCATCGTCATCGTCATCGTCATCGTCATCGTCATCGTCATCGTCATCGTCATCGTCATCGTCATCGTCATCGTCATCGTCATCGTCATCGTCATCGTCATCGTCATCGTCATCGTCATCGTCATCGTCATCGTCATCGTCATCGTCATCGTCATCGTCATCGTCATCGTCATCGTCATCGTCATCGTCATCGTCATCGTCATCGTCATCGTCATCGTCATCGTCATCGTCATCATCATCATCATCATCATCATCATCATCATCATCATCATCATCATCATCATCATTATTATTATTTTTATATTAATATATTAATATATTAAATATTAAATAATAATTATTTTAAATATTATTATAATTATAAAGTTGGGTTTTATAATATATTTAATGTATATGTTACAAGAATATAATTTAATTATACTATTTATTTAGTATATTATTGTTATTTTTATATAAATATATAATATATGTAGAAATATAATAAATTTAATATAAATGTATTCAAAATTAAAATGCAATGTAATATAATATATTACAAAATATATAATATTATTAAATATATAATAATAATATTCATATGAAAATTAACCTTTATAATTGTCTAATTGACTTTTTTTTATATCTGAATGTATAATTTAGAAAATTTTCAAAATATTATTCAGAATTTTTCTGATTTATTTATTTATTTATGCATATCATTTAATCGTTACGTATTACGATTATGTAATAATGCAAGAGTGCCAACATTATGCAAAACCGACACACTAAATAGATTGAAATCTGATTATGATAATTTAGTAAGTGAATAATTGGTATCATAATACTTACCATGCGTATCATTACGTAATACCATTAATAATCACATACATCTTTAAATTAAGAATATTAGATGAGAAATATGTGTTATTACATAATAATATACCGCATCAAAATTTCTTCTATTGGGATTTGAACCTTTTCACGTACTCCACTTGATATTTTATAATTGCATTATAATATGCTATAATAATTATTTATTATACATTTAATATAATAATTTACAATGATTTACAAATAAAATAAATCAGATATATTATAGTAGATAGAAATCAAAAACAGTTAAAATTCATAACAATGATAATACATATATTAAAAATAGCCATGTAAATAAATGTAACTATCATAGTGGATATTTATAAACTTATAATAAATTAATATGGTATTTATAGTTACTATTTATAGTTACTATTTATAGTTACTATTTATAGTTACTATTTATAGTTACTATTTATAGTTACTATTTATAGTTACTATTTATAGTTACTATTTATAGTTACTATTTATAGTTACTATTTATAGTTACTATTTATAGTTACTATTTATAGTTACTATTTATAGTTACTATTTATAGTTACTATTTATAGTTACTATTTATAGTTACTATTTATAGTTACTATTTATAGTTACTATTTATAGTTACTATTTATAGTTACTATTTATAGTTACTATTTATAGTTACTATTTATAGTTACTATTTATAGTTACTATTTATAGTTACTATTTATAGTTACTATTTATAGTTACTATTTATAGTTACTATTTATAGTTACTATTTATAGTTACTATTTATAGTTACTATTTATAGTTACTATTTATAGTTACTATTTATAGTTACTATTTATAGTTACTATTTATAGTTACTATTTATAGTTACTATTTATAGTTACTATTTATTGTTACTATTTACTATTTATATCAAATATTTATATCAAATATTTATATCAAATATTTATATCAAATATTTATATCAAATATTTATATCAAATATTTATATCAAATATTTATATCAAATATTTATATCAAATATTTATATCAAATATTTATATCAAATATTTATATCAAATATTTATATCAAATATTTATATCAAATATTTATATCAAATATTTATATCAAATATTTATATCAAATATTTATATCAAATATTTATATCAAATATTTATATCAAATATTTATATCAAATATTTATATCAAATATTTATATCAAATATTTATATCAAATATTTATATCAAATATTTATATCAAATATTTATATCAAATATTTATATCAAATATTTATATCAAATATTTATATCAAATATTTATATCAAATATTTATATCAAATATTTATATCAAATATTTATATCAAATATTTATATCAAATATTTATATCAAATATTTATATCAAATATTTATATCAAATATTTATATCAAATATTTATATCAAATATTTATATCAAATATTTATATCAAATATTTATATCAAATATTTATATCAAATATTTATATCAAATATTTATATCAAATATTTATATCAAATATTTATATCAAATATTTATATCAAATATTTATATCAAATATTTATATCAAATATTTATATCAAATATTTATATCAAATATTTATATCAAATATTTATATCAAATATTTATATCAAATATTTATATCAAATATTTATATCAAATATTTATATCAAATATTTATATCAAATATTTATATCAAATATTTATATCAAATATTTATATCAAATATTTATATCAAATATTTATATCAAATATTTATATCAAATATTTATATCAAATATTTATATCAAATATTTATATCAAATATTTATATCAAATATTTATATCAAATATTTATATCAAATATTTATATCAAATATTTATATCAAATATTTATATCAAATATTTATATCAAATATTTATATCAAATATTTATATCAAATATTTATATCAAATATTTATATCAAATATTTATATCAAATATTTATATCAAATATTTATATCAAATATTTATATCAAATATTTATATCAAATATTTATATCAAATATTTATATCAAATATTTATATCAAATATTTATATCAAATATTTATATCAAATATTTATATCAAATATTTATATCAAATATTTATATCAAATATTTATATCAAATATTTATATCAAATATTTCTATCAAATATTTATATCAAATATTTCTATCAAATATTTCTATCAAATATTTCTATCAAATATTTCTATCAAATATTTATATCAAATATTTATATCAAATATTTATATCAAATATTTATATCACATATTTATATCAAATATTTATATCAAATATTTATATCAAATATTTATATCAAATATTTATATCAAATATTTATATCAAATATTTATATCAAATATTTATATCAAATATTTATATCAAATATTTATATCAAATATTTATATCAAATATTTATATCAAATATTTATATCAAATATTTATATCAAATATTTATATCAAATATTTATATCAAATATTTATATCAAATATTTATATCAAATATTTATATCAAATATTTATATCAAATATTTATATCAAATATTTATATCAAATATTTATATCAAATATTTATATCAAATATTTATATCAAATATTTATATCAAATATTGATATCAAATATTTATATCAACTATTTATATCAAATATTTATATCAAATATTTATATCAAATATTGATATCAAATATTTATATCAACTATTTATATCAAATATTTATATCAAATATTTATATCAAATAGAATATTTCCTCAGTAAATTATCAATTTATATTTAAGCGTAAGCTAAACAGCTTTTTATTATAATGATTCACTTATAATACAAGGTTTAGAAGCATTTGGGTTTAGATACATTTATATAATTTATATGACATTTAAATTTTATAATATATTCCAATTATTGCTTAATATGATTTTAAATTTTTGGGTACAAAAATAACACTACAACAAAATGTACAATTAAATTAATTTATTAAAACTTAATCACAGTACTATGGTATATATATAAATATGAAAGTATATTATATAATATCAATTAGTAATAACTAGTAAGTAATAACTATTAATAGTAAAGTGTAATCTAAATTAATCTTCACATGTACCTGCAAACTATGTAAACATATTTAATTCCCTAAACGCCTTTCATCTGCTATTCGGAGTTATCGTCTAATACTATATACAAATATGTTATCTTTAGATATAGACTAATTAAAAATGTTCTTAGTTTAATTTATGTGAAATATATTAATTTAATATAAAGAAAATACGAGAATTATTTGTATGCATATTACTCTATATGATACCAACTAATACATACCGGTAGTTAATAACTATAATAATACATTGTATATAAAATACAATATCTCGACAATGCATAGATGTGTAAAATAACCGGATATAAATAGTACTATTATATACAAAAAAAAATATATAAAAATATATATGAAAATATTTAGAATGCAATATAGATAGTAATTGTATTTAAAGTTTAATTAATATAAATTAAAATCAGATTGTAATTGTTTTAAAAGGTACATATGTCACATGTCTCTTATTCTGCAACTACACATGTGTCATTCGTATAATTAATGTTAATTAATGTCATTTTATCTCTGTCTAATCCGTATATAATGATGCCTTTGTTTCTAGACTATATAACTAAACTCACATAATACTTTAATATGTATGTGTAAAAAATCATATATTTTTATGCTACAATTCGTTGTAATTGATTATACTGTAACAATAGTTAAATTTCAATTATGATATTATTCAACAAGTTTGCTAATATTAATTTTTAATATATTACATAACTCATATATAAATTGAAACTTAATAATTACGTTTATCATTAAGTAATCTAATCGAATATTGAATAATGTTTCATATTAACATTAACATTAATAATATGAACAGTAATATAAATATATGATTTAAAAATTAGAACTAAACTATACTGATTTAAAAAGTATAATTATCGATATTTATACAAATATATAATATCATATTTTTAAAAATAATTATAAATTATACATTTATAATATTAGTACACTAATATATATATATTACTAAAATTAATATTAATTTTAAATATAATCAATATAACACAAAAACAATCGTTATCATACATTAACTTATTTAAGTACTGTATCTATTTCTGATGTATATTATTTAAAATATAATAAGTCAAAGTCGTACATATACAAAATTATAATTGAATTATGTATACTCTTCATCTGAGGTCTACAATTATAAATTATTTACTATATGGCATTAAATACTTCCCAAGATAATATTATTTTATAAAAAATACTTTAGCATATTTTAAATAGATACAATATATATTTTGAATTTTCATTGAATTGATAAGGTTATATTTAAAATAAATAAATATATTTCTAAGTGTTATGAATTATTGTAAACATATTCTATATTGGTTTGTCATAGTTGTTATTTGTATATAAAAAAATAATCATTTGTATCAACAAATTTAAATTCACTTTGTAATAACATATTATTTTTATTTATATATATTACTTATATTCATATACATTTTAATTACATAAATTGTCATTGATTATTGTTATTAATTTATTAAATTTATAATTTTATATTTACATATTATTTTTACTCATATATATTACTTATATTCATATACATTTTAATTACATACATTGTCATTGATTATTGTTATTTATTTAATATATTTATAAAAGTTTACATTAAAAATTGTATCTTGGCAATATATTGACAATATAATTTTAATTAATTCTTTTCATTTATCTTTTTGATAAATAGTAAGTTTTATATCCTTAGAGACTGGAGTAGTATTATCCTGGGATGAATACGTGTAAGATAAGAAAGTAAATGTATCCAGTGAGCTATATTAAACATATAAAGTGGTGTATAATCAGCACGATTAGGAACAAATTCATATCTACTTTAGTCATATGAATAATTGAAAGTTCAAAATAATAGGGATTTTTAATAACATATATTTACTTTGTAAATTTAAAATACAACGCCACTTATTTCTATATCTGTAAGCAGCAACTATATATAATAAATTAAGTTGTATAATAACTGATAATATTGCATGTTTTAAATAAATTAAAATTTAATATATTAATTTGTTAGGTGTTGATCGAAATGGATAAGTAGTTCGAATCTTTTGCCGGATTAAAAAAATAGTCTAAAATAATATATATTATTCTATGACTATCTACTTAAGTGGTAAATAAATCCATCGGCTCTTATAAAAATAAGAACATCTTATTTAAAAAGGAGCCACTATGGAGGGATTTTAAAATATATGTTAATAGTAATACATTTTATTTTACTTCACATAATTCCTGGTAATAAATGCAACTACCAAACAATATACTATAAACAAATAAATTGAAAATATTAAGTAATATATCTGGTTACTATATATTTAATGTAGGCATATTAACATTAACATCTAATTTATAAACTACAAATAATTATACTTACTTAAAATATAGTATTTCTAAAATTTAATCAGTAGTACTTATCAATATATCGATAGTAAAACCTTATAACTAGGGGTAATTGTTAACCACCGTATTCAGATAATTTGTACTATGTTATTAGTAGAAACTATCTATTATAAATTTTGTTAAGATGACTAAAATGTTATATTTAAATATAATATAAAACTATTATAATACAGTATTAATAATATATTATTAATATATATATAATATTTCATTAATATTTATCTATAAAATATCAAATATATCAAATTATGTTGTTCATAAACATTAATATTTATATTACAAAATAAACCAAACATCATAATTATATATTGTGTTATAATATATTTAAATGATTTTTTTTTGATTTGTAGTATATGATATTTATTTTCATTTATAATAATCATTTAATATTTTATAATAGTTTCATAGAATAGTGTATTGCCTATTATCCCCCATGGTTGCATACAATGATATATTTTCGAATATTATAAATACATGTTATTCATTATATCATAACATTGTATATTTATATAATGTTATGATTATTTTGAAAAAATAAAATTATATTTAGTATCATAATTAGTATGGAAAAATAAGAATTTTATAATATAAAGTGTTCTATAATATATAATAAATATACAATATTTATATAAAATAATAATGTGGAAATAAATTACAGTTTTAATATAAGCACCCTCGAAAAAAATATTTTGAATAAATAGTTTGCACTATCATATATATACTATTGTACATAAAGTATTCATTTATAAATAAATACAACTAGAAAATTCATATCGCCAAAGGCAATTTAATAATATTATATAATTGAAGAGTATTTTATAACCACATGCTATCTCTTTTGATGTTTTATTGGACAAGTTATGTAATCATGATCTGATTACGTAACACAAATGTAGTTATGTAATATAAACTCAAGTGTGACAAATCCATGTCAGGTACCTGTCTTAACAGGATGATTTTAACAAGTCAACTAGATTACATAATATATGTATTACGCTATTGATTATATTGCATCAATATATATTTACATCTTACTTATAATATGTATATTCATAAATCGTACATGAAAATAATAATAATTATAATAATCATTATATTATTTATTCAAAAATTCAATAAAAAAGTAATACTAATGCAATAGTATACATTAATATTATGAAAATCAAGGTATATTAGATTGGAAGATAATTCTCAAAATGCAGATCTTTAAGGTACTTCTTATAAATGATTAATTGTCTTTTAATATATTTTTATAATTATATATCTTAGTAATAACAAAGGTAAATAATACTGACGATTGCAAAAAAGAGTACACAATTTATTATAAATATAAATAATTGTTATAATATAAAATTATATTATTAAATATTGTATACTATTTTGTTAACAGCTTTTTGCATAATTTTAAATATTTGTATTATATTATTAAATTTTGTATTCTATTTTGTTAACAGCTTTTTCGCATAATTTAAAATATTTTTTTTTATTTTTTACATATTTGAGTACAGTTTATAATAATAAAGTAATACATAAGTATTTCAATACAAATACATGTAATACTATATTTAATAGTATGCAATGTATTAGACAAATTACGGTAGTCCAATTACTATATTATTAGATAAATTAACTATTTATATTCGGGTTTTGATTTGGAGTTGGTTAAACAAGAAACAATGGGGATTTATCATTAAATTATTAATTAAAATACATTAATAATATCATCCTTTTTAATAATTTTGACATCCTAATTAATTTACGTTATATACTAAATATTTTAAATACAGCAGAACTTTATATTTTGTTTTATTTGTAATTATATATATTATATTTAAATATAAACTATAGTTTAAAATATTGTTAGTAGTAATACTGTTATTGCATTTTAAAAACCAATTTCATATTATTGGAATATAAAGAGTTTTTCAATTGTAATCAATTATTAGCATTCATTATTATTATTATTAAAATTATTATTATTATTATTATTATTATTATTATTGTTTTTATTATTATTATTATTATTATTATTATTATTATTATTATTATTATTATTATTATTATTATTATTATTATTATTATTATTATTATTATTATTATTATTATTATTATTATTATTATTATTATTATTATTATTATTATTATTATTATTATTATTATTATTATTATTATTATTATTATTATTATTATTATTATTATTATTATTATTATTATTATTATTATTATTATTATTATTATTATTATTATTATTATTATTATTATTATTATTATTATTATTATTATTATTATTATTATTATTATTATTATTATTGTATGTAGTAATATAATTGATATCTATTTTATATTTCATATTTAATGATCCTATATATAACTCAGATTATATTTCTATATTAATAAATATATATATGATTTCATATCATAATAATAATAATATAATATATGATATGTATATATATATATATATATATATATATATATATATATCATAAATGATTAGATCATAGATTAATTATAAAAAATCTACAATCCATTATTTATAGTTTATTTTATTTTAATCCTATTTTGTATTATTATTATATATATAAATAATAATTACAAATATAATAGGCAACATTTTAGCTAATTATTTATTCTTACTAAAGTATTATAAACATTTCTTTAAATATAAATATACTTTTATTATATATGATTATCAAAGATGATAATTAATTTTAAATTTCCAAGTTAAATATCCAAATATAAAAAGTTATATTTTTTTATTAGAAAATAGTTTGTAAATAGTTTTGTAACATATTATTATTTAATATCAATAATTCTAAATATATTTAGAATATATATAATAATTACATTTTATATATATATGATATAAGGTTTACTATAGTAAACCTTATGTCATATGGCATGTTTTATATGTAAGTCAATCATCCTATACGATTTAATATCTATGCAAATACGATATATTACATTTCTACATAATATATATATATATATATAGACCTCCTATTACGGGCAAATACACCCTCAATGTATATTTTTTGTATAACCAGACAAATACACCCTTTTGAATAATGATTGGTTTTAGTCGAAAATTTACATTCGGGCTACTATTAGGTTAATAAATAATGCCTGGAAATTTGAGAAAGAATAAATCATTATTTTCTGATATACATGTTTTGGTGGGTGTTTCCATGTTCGTCATCTCCTATTCACGACAAATACACCCACCTGATTTTCCAATATAAAACCAGACTAATACACCCTTTTAATACATTACACTATTACGGAGTAATACACCCAATAACACATTCATAGATTTAGATGCATTAATAGATAATCATTATTTATATATATATTATATTTTAATATTATATATTTTTAATTGTAGCCTAAATAATTCCAATTTATTTAAATATTAATAATATATTAACTATTACTAATATTTTATTATAAAATATTACTAAACCATATTCAAATACAAAGATATGGTATTATATATTATATTATATAATTTAATAGTATACTATCAAACTACTATCACAATCAGAGATTTAATTTGTAATCTTGTCGATTACTTATATACATTATTATATTTGGAAATATGGCATATGAAATAATCCTCATAATATAATATACAATATTTCCTTTTAACTTTAGTTGCTGAATATAAATTTAATATATACATATATATATATATATATATTATATTGCTATATTTTTGATTATAAACAAAATTTATATATTTATAGAATATAATTTCAAAAGTATACTTTATAATATAAATACATTTTTATTTTATGCATAGGTATTTTACTAAAATGTATTTAATGTATAATTGATATCTAATAACAAACTAATATATTAATTATGAATAAATCGATTATAAATATGATGAACATAATAAGCGTATGTTTTTATATGCATATTTTAATTACAATAGTATATATATTTATAATATAGAATTAACTATATTTTACTTTTATACAATATATAATAATACTTTATTAATTATAAATTATTATCATATATTATATAAAATATACGATATATGTTAACAGAATGTATTCTATGTAATATAATTTAAAGTATATTTTTATAATTATGAAAATATAATAATTTGTTTATTTCTACATTATATAATGACAACGAATACATGAAATATCTATAATTGAAGTGATTAGGTTTATCAATGCAACATGTATAATATAATTTCTATTCGTGTATCTAATTCAAAATATTTATTTCAAATTCGTTATATTATAAAATATGTTTATTGCATATGCCTTATAATTTATAAAAAAACGGTGGTTGTAAATGTATAAATTGAATTATCAGTCTAGATATAGATAGTTATATTTATGCAAAAAATATGTAATAGTTTATATTGAAAATGATAATTACCATTATTTTTTTGGGGGAAATACATTTTTTTTTAAATCCCAAAATTTGGAGTAGTCTTCGAGTAGTCATACATTTTGACAAAATCTTCGATATCGTAGTAGCAGGGATAGTTGCTAGCGCTCCGCGCTTGCTGGGATTTTCTGAAGTCGCATTATATTAGGGGGGATACTCGTATGTATAAATATGAGTAATGTCAGTATATATAGGGGCAGCATCTTATATTAAAGCTTTAATATAACTAGCTCGGACACGGGCATTTTATTTTGACTTATTTTAAGTTATACCAATTATTGTTAAGTATTATAAACATTCATAATATTAGTACTTCGTGATACATTTGAATAATTATGGTGTTTATAAAGTATTTTTTTATATAAAACATTATTTACAAAATCTTTATAATAAAATATATAACACGTGTTATGTATAATGTACATTGTTAAATATAACATTATATATGTAATACATATACTATGAACATTTTATAAACATGTTATTAACATACTATTAAACAAATGTTTTATTTACAATATTGCATATATATTTATATTACATAGTATACACTATGTATTACTGTATCTTATATTATTTTATTACTATACATTAATGTATCTTATATTATTTTAGTATTAGATAGTTGTATACTAGTTTCTCATAGTGATATTGTAATATTTTATTTTTGTATAGAAATAATAAGATATGTAATTAAATTTATATAAAATATATATTTTATAACATTTACAAAAAAGTCTCATTAGTCGTGTAGGTTAATGCGCTGTAAATTTTCGTTATTGCGTTATGTAGAATTACATCTAATTAAATATTTTTAATGATCCTAGGTTCAAATCTCTCATGTAATGCTTTGAATTTTTATATCAATTTAAAAAAATATTTGATATCACTATTAAAAAAATATTTTAATGTAAATGACAATACATAACAAGGATAAATAGTTTTACCTATGTTAATTTACATCAAGTATTGTTACCTATTATAACCATTTATAATATTATTACTTAATCATGATATATCTGAATAATTATGGTCATTGTAAATTTTAAATATTTTTTTATAAAATTGTTACCATAAAATATATAACATATACGATATACATGTAATAAATATACTATGACAATTTTATGAATATGTTATTAACATACTATTAAAACAAATGTTTTATTTACACTATTGTATATATATTTATATTACATAGTATACACTATGTATTACTGTATCTTATATTATTTTATTACTATGTATTAATGTATCTTATATTATTTTATTACTAGATAGTTGTATAATAGTTTCTCATAGTGATATTGTAATATTTTATTTTTGTATAGAAATAATAAGATATGTAATTAAATTTATATAAAATATATATTTTATAACATTTACAAAAAAGTCTCATTAGTCGTGTAGGTTAATGCGCTGTAAATTTTCGTTATTGCTTTATGTAGAATTACATCTAATTAAGTATTTTAATGATCCTAGGTTCAAATCTCTCATGTAATGCTTTGAATTTTTAAATCAATTTAAAAAAATATTTGATATTACTATTATAAACATATTTTAATGTAAATGACAATACATAACAAGGATAAATAGTTTTACCTATGTTAATTTACATCAAGTATTGTTACCTATTATAACCATTTATAATATTATTACTTAATCATGATATATCTGAATAATTATGGTCATTGTAAATTTTGAATATTTTTTTATAAAATTGTTACCATAACATATATAACATATACGATATACATGTAATAAATATACTATGATAATTTTATGAATATGTTATTAACATACTATTAAAACAAATGTTTTATTTACACTATTGTATATATATTTATATTACATAGTATACACTATGTATTACTGTATCTTATATTATTTTATTACTATGTATTAATGTATCTTATATTATTTTATTACTAGATAGTTGTATAATAGTTTCTCATAGTGATATTGTAATATTTTATTTTTGTATAGAAATAATAAGATATGTAATTAAATTTATATAAAATATATATTTTATAACATTTACAAAAAAGTCTCATTAGTCGTGTAGGTTAATGCGCTGTAAATTTTCGTTATTGCTTTATGTAGAATTACATCTAATTAAGTATTTTTAATGATCCTAGGTTCAAATCTCTCATGTAATGCTTTGAATTTTTAAATCAATTTAAAAAAATATTTGATATTACTATTATAAACATATTTTAATGTAAATGACAATACATAACAAGGATAAATAGTTTTACCTATGTTAATTTACATCAAGTATTGTTACCTATTATAACCATTTATAATATTATTACTTAATCATGATATATCTGAATAATTATGGTCATTGTAAATTTTGAATATTTTTTTATAAAATTGTTACCATAACATATATAACATATACGATATACATGTAATAAATATACTATGATAATTTTATGAATATGTTATTAACATACTATTAAAACAAATGTTTTATTTACACTATTGTATATATATTTATATTACATAGTATACACTATGTATTACTGTATCTTATATTATTTTATTACTATGTATTAATGTATCTTATATTATTTTATTACTAGATAGTTGTATAATAGTTTCTCATAGTGATATTGTAATATTTTATTTTTGTATAGAAATAATAAGATATGTAATTAAATTTATATAAAATATATATTTTATAACATTTACAAAAAAGTCTCATTAGTCGTGTAGGTTAATGCGCTGTAAATTTTCGTTATTGCTTTATGTAGAATTACATCTAATTAAGTATTTTTAATGATCCTAGGTTCAAATCTCTCATGTAATGCTTTGAATTTTTAAATCAATTTAAAAAAATATTTGATATTACTATTATAAACATATTTTAATGTAAATGACAATACATAACAAGGATAAATAGTTTTACCTATGTTAATTTACATCAAGTATTGTTACCTATTATAACCATTTATAATATTATTACTTAATCATGATATATCTGAATAATTATGGTCATTGTAAATTTTGAATATTTTTTTATAAAATTGTTACCATAACATATATAACATATACGATATACATGTAATAAATATACTATGATAATTTTATGAATATGTTATTAACATACTATTAAAACAAATGTTTTATTTACACTATTGTATATATATTTATATTACATAGTATACACTATGTATTACTGTATCTTATATTATTTTATTACTATGTATTAATGTATCTTATATTATTTTATTACTAGATAGTTGTATAATAGTTTCTCATAGTGATATTGTAATATTTTATTTTTGTATAGAAATAATAAGATATGTAATTAAATTTATATAAAATATATATTTTATAACATTTACAAAAAAGTCTCATTTGTCGTGTAGGTTAATGCGATGTAAATTTTCGTTATTGCGTTATGTAGAATTACATCTAATTAAATATTTGTAATAATCCTAGGTTCAAATCTCTCTTGTAATGCTTTGAATTTTTATATCAATTTAAAAAAATATTTGATATCACTATTAAAAACATATTTTAATGTAAATGACAATACATAACAAGGATAAATAGTTTTACCTATGTTAATTTACATCAAGTATTGTTACCTATTATAACCATTTATAATATTATTACTTAATCATGATATATCTGAATAATTATGGTCATTGTAAATTTTGAATATTTTTTTATAAAATTGTTACCATAACATATATAACATATACGATATACATGTAATAAATATACTATGATAATTTTATGAATATGTTATTAACATACTATTAAAACAAATGTTTTATTTACACTATTGTATATATATTTATATTACATAGTATACACTATGTATTACTGTATCTTATATTATTTTATTACTATGTATTAATGTATCTTATATTATTTTATTACTAGATAGTTGTATAATAGTTTCTCATAGTGATATTGTAATATTTTATTTTTGTATAGAAATAATAAGATATGTAATTAAATAAATATAAAATATATATTTTTTTAAATTTACAAAAAGTGTTCGTGTAGCTTAATGCTCCTTACGTTTTCTTTATATATATATATAAAGGAAATGTACAGCGTATTAACGTATACGTTATGTAGAATTACATCTAATTACATATTTGTAATGATCTAGGTTCAAATATATCTTGTAGCGCATTGAATAGTCGCTATATTTGTAATACAAAAATTATATATTTATTTACTGTTACAATATTAAGTTTCATAGTATTTGTTTTCATTATACATAAATGAGTTCAATTTTTCTATAGATATATTATTAACTAGGTATTAAATAATAAGTGATACATATATCTCAAAAATAGTAGCTTCATAATAATTAAGTTCGATATCATTTTCATGGAAATAATATATTAATTGAAAACGAGTTCATAGTAAAATTAATTATAAATATACTTCAACTTGATCATTTTTATGCTTAAATAATTTTTTTTTAATATTGCAAAAATTTTAATTGATCACGGGTTCAGACCTCAGAAACAGTTATTAATTTTAAGAATCTTACAATATATTATCTAAAATTATAAATAAAATCGAAATATGTTTAAAATATTTTGTGCTCGATAATTCTATATTAATTAAATTAATTATGAGTTGTTAGATATTTATGAGTGGCTAGTATATTTAAATATGTGCATTACATTAAACATATTAAATAAGTAAATTACAATAATTATCAGAAATTAAATTAAATACTGTATTATATTATAACCAAATAAAAAATTATATTGTATATAATGATATTGCTTTATTCTATTAATTTATTTAATGTTCTTATATTAGATTTTAATACATTATTGAATTTCGTTCGGACTTCTAAATATATTTCTTCCTCGGAAAGTTTTAATAAACACGGTGGAGAATATATTTTTAATATTTCTATTATTTCTTGCTTTCCTGAAAATTTGTAATTAACTATTTGTAATTATCAGTATTAAAATTAAATATGAATTATACATAAATTAAGAATAATTTTTATTTGCATATTAATAACCTGGCATTTTGTTTTTTTTAAATGATATAGAATGTTCCGATAATTTCTGAAATTCTGTTTTATTCCATTTGATATTTACAGCTGTTTGAAATAATGATGTGTTTAATTATATATTTATATACATATATATATTATACATAATTAAATATTTTTAAATTGTATTTATATACCTTTTTTGATTTTTTTTGATATCATCATTTTCACAGTAACTATACTCATCATTATTTATTTCATCTTCAACACAAATATTTTTGATAGATGGATTTCGTGAAGTTTCTCCTGGCGTATCATCTGAAATGAAATATAAGTAGATTACATGCATACACACATGTATATATAAGTTTGAGTATATGGGTGTGTGAATTAAATCATGTAAGGTATTTAACTCGGTCAAATAGTTGATACTGCTATATAATAATGTAATGTTCCTTATACTAAGCTTTCATATATATGGTCAATATATATAGGCCAATATAAATAATAAATCTGCATTGATTTATTTGTATGAATGAATTTAATTTTTTATAAAACAATTAACTTGTATTGAAGCAATTACATTTTAATTAATTATATTTTTTATTGGTATGAAATTTATTACACATGTATGTTACATATGTAAGTTTGAATATATGGGTGTGTGAATTAAGTCATGTAAGGTATTTAACTCGGTCAAATAGTCGATACTGCTATATAATAATGCAATGTTCCGTATACTAAGCTTTCATATGTATGGTCAATATATATAGGCCAATATAAATAATAAATAATAAATCTGCATTGATTTATTTGTATGAACGAATTTAATATTTTATAAAAACAATTAACTTGTATTAAAGCAATTACATTTTATTTAATTATATTTTGTTATTGGTATGAAATTTATTACACATGTATATGTAAGTTTGAGTATATGGGTGTGTGAATTAAATCATGTAAGGTATTTAACTCGGTCAAATAGTCGATACTGCTATATAATAATGTAATGTTCCTTATACTAAGCTTTCATATGTATGGTCAATATAAATAATAAATCTGCATTGATTTATTTGTATGAATGAATTTAATTTTTTATAAAAACAATTAACTTGTATTAAAGCAATTACATTTTATTTAATTATATTTTTTTATTGGTATGAAATTTATTACACATGTATATGTAAGTTTGAGTATATGCGTGTGTGAATTAAGTTATGTAAGGTATTTAACTCGGTCAAATAATCGATACTGCTATATAATAATGTAATGTTCCTTATACTAAGCTTTCATATGTATGGTCAATATATATAGGCCAATATAAATAATAAATAATAAATCTGCATTGATTTATTTGTATGAATGAATTTAATTTTTTATAAAAACAATTAACTTGTATTAAAGCAATTACATTTTATTTAATTATATTTTTTTATTGGTTTGAAATTTATTACACATGTATATGTAAGTTTGAGTATATGGGTGTGTGAATTAAATCATGTAAGGTATTTAACTCGGTCAAATAGTCGATACTGCTATATAATAATGTAATGTTCCTTATACTAAGCTTTCATATGTATGGTTAATTAGTGTATTTAATATACACAAAACTATAAATAATATTCAAGTATATAAGAATGATAAATTTCATATCATTAATAAAATTAATAATACAAATAAAAAATATAATTATCTATTACATTATTTTTATAAATGTATTGATTTATCATAAATTAATTGAATTAGTTATTCATTAGCGCTAAATATACGATTTTTAATTAGGTCAGGTTTCATAGGAATATATTAATATATACATATATATTTAAAACTATAAATATACATACTCATCATAATATAAATATTAAATAACGTATATTGTAATAATTACATTGTTATATTTCATTCTCAATTATTAATTCTTTATAATTTTAATAATTGTAATAATATAATTTAATATCAATCAACTATAAAACGGCATGAGGTATTATATATAATATTATCAATACTATTAATTATATTAAATATATCTATATTTTAAAAGATATATATAATACAAATATATATAATAATATTAGTATTTTACTAACATAATTCATTATAAAAATGTAATTTTAATTAGATAATTTAAATAAATAACAACTCTACAATATATAGTCTTGAATAAAAATGAATGACGGAAGTTTATTTTTATTTACAAATAATAATAATTAATAAAAATTATAATCTTTGTTCCTTTTTAATTTAAAAAAATATATATTCCGGAAATGGAAAAAATAGTCTCTTAATAATACATTTTTCTAAAATTTGTAATAAAATAGATTTTTTTTTGAAAATAAAGATAAAATATGAAATATTAATATAAAAATTCTTCATCAAATAAAATATTAAATATGTATCCATTTTCATATGAAAAAATGACTTTATAATATGGGTGTATTAACCCGTTTTACATATTTTGAGGATATACATCATCAATAATGAACCTTATATATTTCCATAAGTTATCGATAAAATAATATAAATTAAAGGTATACATGAAGTATAGCTCATCTTTTATAACATATCACAAGTTCAATATCTAAAACGAACACTATCATGTTAAACTATGTAGCTGACATGGAAACATCCGGTATATTGGATGTTTCTATATTGAGGGTGTATTAGTCTGGTTTTTTTTCCTGATTTGTCTGTAATTGTCTGTGTTAGTATATATATATATATATATATATATATTTAATTTGTATAAATTTAGTGTTTATAAAGATTTCATAATAAAATAACAATAAACGATTAACAAAAAAATATATATAAAAAATAATATTTGAGTAAGTTCACGATTAAAAAATTGTAAAAGTTTGAAAACATATTTTCTATACTAACTATATTTATATCTTGTTAGTATAGAAAACTTTATTTATATCTATACTTGTATAGTACTTTTTAATTGTGAAATTATTATATATAATATGGTTATAATATTATTAAAAAAGAAGAATAAAAGAATAAATTCTTACATAATTAATAAGCTAAACTAATTAATTACTTATATATAAAATGAATACTATAATAAATCAATATATAAATATAATAATATTTTATTTTAATATAATATCAATAATTATTATCCATGAAGCCATATACATATTTATCGTTGAAGTTAATCATTTAATTGTGATCCGTTGTATATGGTCTAGAGGGAATAGACATATCGATTTATTATATAATAAACAGATGGCTTATTATAGTAAATAACTATCAAGTATATAACTGCTTAGAATACTGATCAACTGTAAACAATACCATCAACCTAAATTTATATTAATCTTAATAACAAGTCAATAATAATATATAAAATGAATATTCATATTCATTATTAATTAGCGCCATAGATAACTATAGTTATATTAATTTTTATATATTATTATTGACTTGTTGTTAATATTAATATATGTTTATTATATATAACTATATATAGATATAAATAATTAAATATATTATAATAAACCTATATATATATTTACTGATAATATTTACACTAAATAATTAAATATCATAACATCTCCCTGTCCCTGTCCCTGTCCCTGTCCCTGTCCCTGTCCCTGTCCCTGTCCCTGTCCCTGTCCCTGTCCCTGTCCCTATCCCTGTCCCTGTCCCTGTCCCTGTCCCTGTCCCTGTCCCTGTCCCTGTCCCTGTCCCTATCCCTGTCCCTGTCCCTGTCCCTGTCCCTGTCCCTGTCCCTGTCCCTGTCCCTGTCCCTGTCCCTGTCCCTGTCCCTGTCCCTGTCCCTGTCCCTGTCCCTGTCCCTGTCCCTGTCCCTGTCCCTGTCCCTGTCCCTGTCCCTGTCCCTGTCCCTGTCCCTGTCCCTGTCCCTGTCCCTGTCCCTGTCCCTGTCCCTGTCCCTGTCCCTGTCCCTGTCCATGTCCCTGTCCCTGTCCCTGTCCCTGTCCCTGTCCCTGTCTCTGTCCCTGTCCCTGTCCCTGTCCCTGTCCCTGTCCCTGTCCCTGTCCCACTCCCTCTCCCACTCCCTCTCCATCTCTATATCCCTTTTCCGCGCCCGCTCCATCTCCCTATTCCCATCAATCCGCATATCCATATATATCTCCCACTAAATAATACGTGTACATATGGTAGTGACAATGTAATCATTATAATACTATTACTCAAGATGTTAATGCGAGACATTATTACGCCATACATTTCCATGTGTTTCTTATAAGATATATATACATTTTCGTATTTGCATATATTTATTTATGTGAATACGAAATACCTTGCTTTGAATAATTAAAATGATCACATATTCAATTGATAATAGAAGACTCATATTATAAATTATTTAATAATAATCTATTCATAGACACACGTATACGATATAGTACGTATACGAAAAACATATCGTACGATACACTGCCTGCGTCAAACGGTCTAATTTATGCCCACATTTAATTTCAAATATATACACGCACCCATACACACATACAAATACAAAAATACACGCACATAAATAGAAATACACATACACATACATACGCATATATACACATTTACAGATATACATACATACACATAAACACATATACATAAACATTGATAAGCATACACACAACAGTAATTAATAATGTTCTACTATATATAGTAATATTTCTCATTATTATAATATATAGAATTGAAAACTGAATTCTACTAATTTATATGTTATTGAACAGTTGGTTTAACATAATAAATTGTATATAATATACTATTCTTTGTACACATCTTATACATTATACATTATATATTACCTAATCTACAATAGGGTGTTTATTAGTAAATACTTTATTTTCGATTAATATTCATGGATGTTAATTTCATGATACACTGTTAACGAATTTATGTATAACTTTATTTTGCTCACATTGTATAAATATTTAAAATGTAATATTCAGCACTCGAAGTTATAATTTCTCTAATTTCTATAAGATATCGAATAAGTAATATAATAAAAATTATAAAATGCATATTTTAGATTTGGATATTTTTGAAATTTACATTTAATATAAATTTTATAATATAAGTATATATATTATGATGTAATTTAATTTAATAATTAATATTAATTCAATTGTATAATGTTACATAAAATGTATTTAATATTATTTATGATAAAACTTTTGTAATTTATTTTGTAATGTTATTTATTAAATTTATTTGTTATAACTATTTTATCTGTAAAATAAATACTATTAATGTTTATCTAAAAAAATTAGAATTACACATATGCAGACACACACATATATATATATATATATATATATATATATATATATATATATATATACTTTATATATTATATAATATATATAAGGATATATTATTTTTTTAATTATTTTATAATATATAAGTAAACTCTTAAACAATTATTTAATTTCTATATATACTTTATATTTAGTTGATTACAATCATGATATATCGTTGTTTATTTGATTGATTTATAATTATAGCTTATAATATTACGTTTGGCTCTGAAGTTAATATCAATAATTATAGTTATATATAGCATACATAAACTCGCTACAAATATAGTATAAATATATATACATATATATATATATATATATATATATATATATATATATATATATATAAATATATATATATATTACATCTAAAATATATATCAAATATAATATAATTTTAACTTTGTAGAATATCTCTTATATTATAAAATTGATTAAAATTAGCACACTTTGTATAAGAAAATTGTTATTTCGTAATAATTAACATATAGAAATCATTGAATCAATCTTTGTAAAATGATGAAAAATAAATTAATATATTGGAACATATAAATACATCGTATTATGTCTAGTAAATAATAACTACAATATGATTTTCAACATTTAATATATGGATACAAATACCACAAATATATTTCAAAAATAATAATATTAATATTTTGCAATAAAATAAATATCTCATATTATAATTAAAATTATATATTATATAATATATAATATTAAAATACTATATTATTATAGATTCAAATATAGTTCAGCTAAATTATTTACATTTTATTAATAATATTATAATATTATATTTTAAAATTTATAATAATATTTATTATATTATTAGAATATTATATAACATTTATTATTATTAATTTTATAACTACAATCAAATTATTTTATTATCCTATGCATATGATTTTTCAGTTTTCATCAAAGCTTAACTTGTAATGGTAACTAAAGATTCATAAATCACTTTTAAATTCTCATTATGTATTCTAACACATAGAATGATAAATTGTTAATCGGTTGAGCAAACAAGAGTACAGGCGCTTGATCTGTACATATGGCTAATTGTTTTAGAGTATTACACCCAAGGCATTTTATATTTAATTTTACTACAATTTAAATTATTGTAACATCATATGGATACTTATATTAGAGTTTATTTATTCTGTTATATATAATTTCTATTTAAATTATAATATATAAAATTTAATGATATTTATTAACGAATCAAAAAATAATACTATTTAAAAGTAAGGGTAAGCTCAAATTTGAAGAAAATTAAGGTAATTAAATAAACAAATAAAACATAAAACAATAACAATACAAATATATAAATAACTGAGGTGTAAATTAACATTGGCTAATTATGTATCCTCTTTAATACTAGTATCATACATATGTATTCTAATATTAAAATATGGTTTGAAAATATTTTCAGCTTTATAATTATATCAATACACACATACAAATAGTAATACATTAACACATCGACACTCAAACATACACATTCAAACTAATATACAAATATATTAATATATTAATATACAAATGTACAAATATATTAATATATATATATATATATATATATATATATATATATATATATATATTCTATTTCATAAATCTACCTCTCTACCAGAGCATATTGAATTACTCCATTATTATGCTAAATATGACTATTTTATATTTTTATGTATAAACATCTTGTTGGAGTTATAAGTATACATATATTCATTCTAATAAGTTATCATTATTCTCAACATTATTATCATATATATATATATATATATATAGTTTAATGTGCTCTGGTAGAGAGGTAGATTCATGAAATAGAATATATATATATATGTGTGTGAGTATGTAACAGTATATCGCTACATGGCGTGTTCTGAAAGATGAGTATCTGAATTTGTAAAGTTTACAAGTAATATGGACCGTCCATTAGGTATTATAATATGCTAAAGATTAGATACTATATTCTATGCATTACTCTAGCTATGGTACAAAGAGATTATGAGATAATCTTGCAAACAATAGTATGAAGTATTTGATTATTTAGATAGCACAAGAGATTTGTATCTTATGAAGCTTTTATCTATTCAATAATGGATATATCCCAGATATGTTAAATTATATATTATTTAAATTTTTTAAAATGTACTGTATATAGTGGTTAATAGCTTAGAGAATAATACTCTTAAAAAATAATATATTTATGTATTCGAATATGTAATAATTTCTTGAATATTTATTAATATACGTAGAATTACACCATATGTTATGCAAAAGTAGTAGACTAAAATAATATAGCAATAATTAATTTATATAATGATTCAAGTATTTTTTGAAATAAATTGTATATCAACTATATTATTTTTTATAAAATAATTTATATATATTATTTATATAATAATTTATAATAATTTATAGTAATTTATAATAATTTATAATAATTTATTATAATTTATAATAATTTATAATAATTTATGATAATTTATAATAATTTATAATAATTTATAATAATTTACAATAATTATTTATAATATTGAAAAAAAAACACAATATAAATAGTTATTTAATTTAATTATATTATATCCATACTCTTGTAGCATAGAATATATAAGTATACTAAAATATATATTATTCATAATCTAGATCTTATTTATTGAATAGATAATATTGAATTTAATACATATATGTTAAAATAGTAATACAAATATGGAATTATAGAACATATTTTGAATAAATATATAAATAATTAGATATAATTAAAAATAGCACCTAAGCAGCAAATATTAATATATATATATATATATATATATGTATATGTATATGTATATATATCATTCTAATATATATATTAGAATGATATATATACATATACATATATATATATATATATATATATATATATATATATATATATATTAATATTTGCTGCTTTGGTGCTATTTTATATACACCAATCTATTGTCCACAAATTTGAATAGTAATTATATATATACATTTATTGATTTAAAGTGATGTTAACAATCATATTCAATTAATGAAATACCAGACTTTTGATTTATTTTTGCTATTTTTCATTTAAATTTTTGTTATGGGTCATGAACAATTATATAAATTTACAATTAATAACAATTATTTAAATTTGAGCCATTTTATATAAAGTATGGGAACCCATAATATATACTATAATATATATATATATATATATATATATATATATATATATTAAGCCATACAAATTGTTATTAATATATATAATTATTAAATATTATTAATACAAAATTTATTATCTAATATCCTACCTATTAAAATTATTAATTATCTTTATATATAATTCAAATAAAAGTATTGCTATATAATATATTCATTTTATATTACCAAATAACCATAGTCGAAAGTATGTTCATTTACATAGCATATATTTATAAATTATAAGTTATAATATTTAGTTATATTAATATACAATATGATATTAATATTTTATATAATATTATTATATTATATCATTATATAATTATATTATTCTATTATATTGATATATTTGTCGATATATATCGATATATTTATAGGAATGTATAATGTTTAAATGAATAAAGTAATTATTTAATTATATATTTAAATATATTATTATCTCAGAAATGTAGAGAGGTGACAATATAATCTTAATAATAAAAGGAAATTATGGTTATACTATATTATAATCATTATCCTATACGATAACGGATTATTAACTATATATGATTTAACTCAAATTAGTTAAAATTTTATAATAACTACAACTATAACTTCTCTATCATAAAACATATATACATTTTATCAATGTGATTAACATATATTTTAAATAATTAAGGTAATTATATTAAGTAATATTTTTACAAGTAGATGTGATTAACATGTAGATGAGATTAGTGAGCATATCGAAATACTTTACGATAGGGGATTATATTATTATATACAATGTATCAATAACTAACGATAATAATATCGTGTGTATGATGCGCATCGAGTACATGGATGACATTATTAATAGAAACCACCTGTTATATTTGTATTGCATCTGACCAATAGAACACATATAGTGCGTGACCATAACACATTCACATGTGAAAACAGGTGTCATATAAACATAATAAATGTTGCACATTATTTTTCCAATATAAATATCGAAAATAGGATGATATACATTATATACATTTTATTTATTTTTAGATATATATGCCATCATTATACTTTAAACATATTTATATTTACATTAAGAATTATTACCGCATTTCATTAATATAATCTAAATATATCAAAATGTCTTAATTCAATATATTATTAATTAAGAGTCAAGTATTAATTGTAAGCACCTATGCGATTATATTTATTTTTCACGTTATTTATAGAGATAATTAATTTGTATGAACATTTAAATAATGAAATATAAAGTGTTTAAGATTAGCTATGTGATATGGATATATAAGTTATTGTATAAAAAAGGTTTTGTTTTTGAATATACTCAGATAATACGGTAATATAATAGTTTTTTTTAAATATGAATATTATATATTAATAATTATACTATGGATAGAATGCAATTATCTGTATTATTTTCTTACTACACATGTTTATTATATATATATATATATATATATATATATATATATATATATATATATATATATATATATATTCATCCTGCAAACTAGAATGTGTTTAAATATAAAATAAAAAAATTATTAATAAATAACAAAATAGATAAATACATACAATACAAATATTTATATATATAATTATTATATATATAATGCATGTTTAGTAACTTATCGAAAATATTATGGATTACTATCACTATAATCTAAATCTTATATGCAAGTTAATAACACATATTAAAGTATTATATATAGTATATAATATACGATATCCAGTAGTCTACTCGAGATTACCCCCTACAGGTTAATCTGAAACAATAATGAATACATCTTATAAATATCAACAACTTCATCACTATTGTAAAATACACTATATTTCATCGTTAGATTTTCAAACCATTATATAACTAATGTGACATCATATTATCACGGATAAACCACGTCTACTAATGCACTAACTAACCCCATGTGGTGATAAACGCTAGCTCTATTCTAAAGAGACCAATTAAATAAAGAACAGTATTTAATGTAAACAAGATGGCGGAAATGCATCAATAGATGCAAGGATGTGTACTAGACTAGCAAAATAAAAACATTAAAGGAATCATTTTAAATTAGAAATTACACTAATTATCAAGTTATTTAGAATACATATCGTTATATTACTATAGCTTACAATATACATGTGCATTGATTTATTGACGAGCAGATGATATTTAAGAATGAACGATAATGACATATTATCACTTAGACATCACTCAAAGTGTTATTTTTGAAAATTATATGAGTAAATAGACGGAAAAGGATATGCCCCATAAAGTACAACACCTGTTCAATTATAAGCTAATATCATACATAATAATATACTAATTTTCATTCTCAAGATGTCTCAAAATGTCCTTTAAATTCATATTATAATATAATATATATATATATATATGCATACTAATATGATTATATTGGTATACATATACATTTATATATATTATTAATGTATCAGGATTTATTTGATTAACATTATAATATTATATTATTATTATATATATATTATTATTATACATACATAAATATATATTTTAATTTTACACATACTAAATTTAACTAACAACTTAAAACAATATTATTGATTACTCTATAATTATATATTATAATATACTGTTAAAATTACTAGCATTTATATTTTACATATATATATAATAATAATTTAATTTCTGTGAAACTAATTTTTCATAATATATATTCGAAATTAAGGATTTGTCTACACTGATATAATATTAAATTGTACTTTAAGTATTCAGTATACTATTTAAAATGTATAAATATCTTAAAATTTAGTTATATACTTTATTACGGATAATTAGACTACACATATTGATATCAAGTCACTATATATTACGAGATTCTATATATGTAAAAAAATATAGTATGATAATAGTGCGGACCTATAGAAGATTACTTCTATAACAATATATAGATCATTAACATATTTTATATAATATATATATATATATTTAATGATGATATTATATAATGGATTAGTGCTGAAGGACTCTTAACAAACTGAACAACCTAATTAATTAGTACACCTGTTAAGGATAGAATATGTCACAAATAAAAACATACGATATATTTAGATATTTTATAGTATGGTTTATATGATTAATTTGGTATCCTACATACAAAGTTGGAGAATGCATCGAGAAAGTTGTTTTGATTTCCCTGAGTATTTATATAAACGTATATGTTTAAATATAGTTATTAATACTTAATAAATATAAATTATAAATTTATGAAACCTCATTCAGATTAAAAATAATCAGATTAAATGAAGAATGATTGATGATTATTAAATATTTGCAATCACTATTTCATAATAAAATAATTTTGATAATAATAAATATATATATTATATTTATATATATATATATATATATATAAAGTATATATTAATCATATATTCACAATATCCGATTTTAATAGTATAATATACAACTTATATTAATTAATAATTGTATTTCAGTAGATATATAAATACAAATATTAAAAAATTATATAACTTATAAAATATATATTGAAATACCAATTTGATTGAATTTGCATAGCTCAATTAATAGATAATACTGATGGAACTAAAACACTAATGCTAGTATTTCAATATCATATTTATAATTAATGATATATTAAATAATAAAAGGTAATAATTAAAAACAATGTTGAATATATTCATGGATGTAATGGTAAATCAATGACTTACAGGTTATGGTAGATAAATATACTAATACTATTACTCAGATTAAATGCAATTATATACTTTTTCACTTCTCTTTCTCCAATGTAAATTGTAATTAGTATATTTAACCTTTGTTATGTTATTTTTTAGTTTAGTGATTATAATTTAGTTTTTAGGTGACTTCTGGGTTCCGCTATGTATACATAATTAATGAATCCTTTACTACGATTATATTTCATTGTAGTTCAAATAATTATTTTAATTAGTATCGTAAAAGAATATACTTTATATAATTAATTATGGCAGATTCCAATCGATCATAAAATATACTTATTGTTTGCTCTATTTTAACTATACTATAATACCTTTGATGAAATAATGAAAATTATAATTGAAAAATATAAATATTCGTGAAAATAAATTTAAGTTCCTAGCTGATATTTATAAATGTATAAATATCATATCATATTATTAAATAATATACATTTTCAATAAAATATCCTATAAAGTATAACACGATCATCTAATATAAATAAACTAATACATTGTTGCTCTGCATCGATCATAAGTCTATAAAAGAAAATATTATTTATATGATAAAATAATATCAAAAAGTGAAACCTCCATTTTAATAGTTTGTGAAGAATTACGCACATTTAATTCTGGATTTTAATTTATATTTTAACCTGGAATATATAAAGATGTAAATCTTCAACTTACATAACCAAACAAGATTTTTTCGAAGATTTTTTTGGTATTAAAGATACTTTATTGTGCAACTGCAGGTAGACTGAGATTGCCTAATTTATATAACGCGTTAGATTTGATCACATTTAAAAAATAGAACTATAATTATTATATCTAATATATTATAGTTCGTTTCTCAACAAAAGCTATTCCGCGATCCATGTTCTGATAGCTTTTAACAAGGAATTCAGTAGAAAGTCTTCACTGATAATATTCCACAATATTTTTTTATAATTTTTTAAAATTTCAAGCACTTTACTGGTTCTGGAGGATCGTCAACACTCTAGATTAATTTAATTATATGATGAGTAACGGGTTTTTCGAAAATATTTTTAAATGAAAATAATATAATACAAATTCAATAGAACCGCTAATATCTTATAAATATCAAAGTGATCCAAATAATATGCAATAATTACCAGAATGTTCTTAATGTAGTATGTCACTCAAGTGCTGAGTGATTCCTCCGAATAAAACGAATACAATGAATTTGTTAATTTTGCTATATTTATATTTAGATTACTGTATGTTCTATAATCATGGTTTCTAGTCATTCTTGATGGGAACGTCAATTGAATACACACTACAACTATTTGTACATAACCACATACTATTTCATTATTATAATCGCGTCTCAGCAATCGCAGAACAAACAAGAATTCAACCAGAATTATATAACATGAAACTCGTTAAACAAATAATAAAGACGGGAAACCATTAAACAGTATTAACAAACAATATAGCTAGTATTCAATAGATACTGTAACTATGGAGTATACGAATACGTGAAAGTGTTATTAAAATATAATAATTATGCAATCTACACTGTATATGATCAGCATTAACTAATATTATATATTCTAACTATCTAGTTGTATATAACAACAAATCATGCCATGAAATTATTCATTTATAAAATAATATAATATTCTATATTCAATTAGATAATCATTACATTGTTTTTCATATACATTTACACTATACACTAGTCAATTTCTTTCAACGATTTCCTAATTGAATTATTTACAATATACCATATATGGTCGATATATCGAACTGATAATAATCATGTTGGCATAACTAACTTAACACAAGAATTATAATGATTATATATGCATTATATATGAATTGATATTTATAGAATTATAGTATATAATTATATGGGTGATTGATAACTCCCAGAAAAAGTCATACTAATTGTATCCAGCTTTTAATCTATATAATAGTATAACCTTCAGTTATCAAATTAAACAAATATTAATTAAATACCAGTATTCTTTTTTTATAAAATATGTTTTTAATATAAATTACATATTGTTAATAGGTTTAGTTATTGTATGCACTATTTATTGAAGTAATATACTATTCAAAAATAAATTAATTGTAATCTATAAATTTGTATTTTCGAAAATAAGATATATTATTAGGTATATTTTATTAATTACCTAATATTTAGTCTCGTTATAGAATATATACTTTAATAAAATACCACAAAGTAGAGTTTTATGAATATATGTATTTATTATCTGTGAATTTTTTAATTATCATAAAATTAATGTATTAATATTATATATATAATCTTAATCTAAAATAAGGTATTGTGTTGCCACCACGTTCCATCGTTAATAATTGATATTTTAGTTATTTACAAATGAATATGTTGGTATCTACTTTAGATTTATTTTGTTATCATTTAATTTCATTTATTCTAAAATTAGTAATTTCCAACATTTCAATTCATTTTAATATCATTCTAAATATTTTATAATTATATTATATTCTTTTTATCGAATTACTGATAAAAAAAAAATCCTTTACACCAAATGATTAGATAAATTAAATATGTATTCTCGCCTATAATTGATTTAAATGAATTATATTATATGAGGATATCGACTATAAGGTACTAATAGAAAATGTCATTACACCAGTTATTATTGTATTAATTTATGTACTCTAGTTATATAGTTTACAGATATATTTATGTACTTCATAAAATTGTAAATATCATAGTGTATATAATGTTATTAATTACTATAAGAAATATAAAATTTACTAAACTTTTACATCGACAACATAAAAATGTAATCTACTCAAATAGTATTAACTTTAAACTGTATTATTCGGGATATAACGTATATATTAGTTACTAGTCCTAATAAATAAATAATATTTTTATAAAGTATATTTTTATTAACGTTTCGTAATTATCGGTTGATTATAATACAGTACAAAAATTGATACCATAACATGTTTTTTAAAACCTACATCATGCTGAACAAATTATAACACGAATATTAATATTTATACTTAAATATACTGATTTTTTATTGTATATAATTATATATATATATATTATAAAAATATCTGTATAAACATGTATATTTTATATTAATGCAATATTGTATTATGTAAGACTATGCTGAATATAAGTCTCAATAAATATAAAACTATAGTTTATTATGTTATGTTAATGTATTTTATATAACTATTGTTATAGATATAACAAACTATAATCTATTTTAATAAAATGTAGTATATTTTATTATACATAAATGTATTTTAAAGAAATAAATTAATATAATAGAATATACATATAAATATAATTTTTATAAAATATTTCGGTAAAAAGTATTCTTAATACAATTTAAGCTAATTTTTGGATTTAAAATATTCACATATGAGGATTAACTATACATTAGTAGATGAAGATAAATATTGTTAGTATTGTTATTAATCCGATCAGAAGTTTAAAGATGATGATAAACTGTGCATTCGTTTAGCCAATTGTTCGAATTCCTTCCAATCTTCTCCTTTCTTGCCAAGTTTTAAATTAAGAAACGTTATGCTATCTTGTTGTTCTTTAATCATTTTAACTTGTTCTTTAATCTTAAAAATATATTATGTTAATATATTATAAATATATATTAATATAAATTCACAAACACACACACACATATAAACGCACACATACACGCGCACATATACGCATACACGCACACACACACACGCATACACGCACATATTTATATATAAAAAGTACTGTTAATTTAATTAAAATAGTTAACTGATACTTCAAATTTCTAAAAATATTTTAAAAATAGTTTCATAGTTTACTATAGTAGTTGTTAGGCAGTTATTTTAAATATTATAATATATACTCTCTATATACTATTTATATTGATACATATATATTCATCATAAGTCCTATTTTAATATAATATAAGCAGATATCCATGAATTTATCGCAATAATAATATTTGTATGTATAGTATTAAGTACATATATTTAATTATTATAATATTTACTAATATTAGCACATATTAGCTAATAGTTCAACACACGTTATTATTACACAATAGTAAATTTAAATTGTTTATCTTTGTTATTTACAAATAGTTGGTCAAAATTATATTATATTAACATATAATTAGTCTAAACATAGATTAATTGTATTATACACTTTAATAATATCATTAATATATATATATAACATATTTTAACTCATTATAGTGTACTCTATTGTTTGCTAAAGGAATACATAATAACGGATCATATAAGATGTTGATTCGGAATAGGATTACCTATCTATAATAAGTTATATTGTATTATAGAATTAGTAATATATTATTTAACATATATTATTTATCTATATATACTATTATATTATATTTAACAATTAAATTAAATATATTTTTAACTTATAATATTATTAACCATATCATTAGATTTTTTAAGTTCTGATTTCAAAACATATAGTTTATCTTTTAATAAAGTATTATTTTTCAATAAAGTATCATTATTATCTTCAAGTACCGCAATTTTATCAGTAAAATAAACTTTTTTTCTATTTAATAAAATCATATTTTCTTCTTCATCACATAACTATAACATTTTTTCATGTTAAATAAAATAATATTTTATATATTGAAATATATCTATATATTTATTGAAATATATCTATATATTGTAATGAGAATTGTATTTATATTACAATATGTATACATTTGTGTTATATCTTCATAATTAATAATTCTGAATATTTAATATTATATTGTAATTAATTGATGACCAATATTTATAAATATATCAATATAAAATGAAAATCCATATCATGTAATATATATATACCTAGGTCAATATAATATTGAATATTTATAGTAACTATAGTTATATATTGGGAAAATAAAATGTTATCACAAAATATAACATTTAGTATTTTAGATTATAACTACATATTTTGTAATTCAACATATACTAAAATACTAATAAAATAATATATCAATATTAGGATAAAAGTAGAACTGTTAAAATAATATAATTGTATACATTACTTATTTACTCATTTACAGCTTAATATATAATACAATGGGATGTATTAGTTCTACATATTCGTATGCAATATAAATAAAAACATCATTATTTCTGATAATTAATTTAAATAATAGTATCCTATAAAATTGATTTATATTTATTGAAATATACTATCATTGATAATAATATATTAATTATTAATTATAAATTATTTTTAAATATTCATACTCATACAATATGTTAAAATATTCTAGTTTAATTTATAAATTGGTAGTAGATAATGTTGAGAAAGCTATGTTTGAATTATAGTCGAATACTTAATCAAATTAAATAAACTAATCAATTTAAATAATATAATAATATAATAAATATATAAATTAAATGATTAAATATGTTAAATATCTATAAATATTTAAATATATAAATATTATTAAAAAAATATGTAAAACCTTAATTTTAAATTGTTTTGAATTATTTTCTTCATCTATTAATTTCCTTGACATAATTTCAAGTTGATTCCTTAAATCTTCTTCCATATCTTTCATATTTTCAAGATTTATTTTCAATTCACTGTTATTATCACTTCCATTAGTTATCTTTAAAATCTCCTATATATGTTAGCATTTGTAAACGATACTATATATAGTATAGTACACAAGTTGTTCCTAGGAGATGAACGCCTATTCCAAACTGAAGCCAAGCGATAACTCCACGAATATGTATGCAATTAAATTATTAGACTTCTTATTATATCAGAGATAAATGTAAGTTAAATCTAATACCTATGTAATTTATAATTACGTTTTCTAACATTTAATAATATAACAGACAATATAAAGTTCGTTTAATCAACATTCATATGCTTGATTATTTGTTTTGTAATTTGTAAATATAATATATGAAATATAGTTTTATATAGTTAATTACTATATTACTATTTAAAGTAATAATTAAATAACATACTTTATCAAAATTAGACTTCTCTTCAAGAAGTTTTTGATATAATTCACTATTTTCTATTATCAAAGAATTATTATTTTCCATGCTTTTTTTATTTAAGCATATCTCTGTGTTCAATAATAATTCAGATTTCTTTGCTTTTTGCCTCAATTTAATTAAATCAGACTGAAAGAATATATATATATATATATATATATATATATATTTAAATGAATAATCATATTTATTTTATAATTAAATAGTATTTATAATATTTACCTTCATTGATTTTTCTTGACTCTGTAATTGGTTTTCTAATGTTGATTTAAATGTAACTTTTTTTTCTAAATCTTTGATATTATCATCTTTTTTTAACATAATAGATTCTAAATTTTGTATTGTCATGGTTTTCTTATTTATCTATAAATGATCAGTTATGAAGATGAATGTGAAAATATTTATATATAAAGTAAATTAATAACATAAAACATTGATCAAACAATTATTAGTTAGAAACAAAATAAGAGTTTAATATATTAGAAACTATAATATATATTTGACAAATGATATATTATAGATTACTGATTAATCGATTTAGATATCATATAAATTAATAAGTATTTTCCAAATAATAATACCTCAGATTCTAATTTCTTTTTTGAAACAATAAGTTGTTCTACTTTATTATTAAACTCTTCCTTAATATTAATCAATTCTTCTTGATTATTATTATAATTAGATTTAAGTAAATCTATTTGCTTTTTACCTTTTAAATCAATTTCATTCCATTTTTTTTTATCTTGATTATATCTTTCTGTAAAAGAAGATACAATTATACTAACATTTACTAATAGTTAGTATTTAGGTAGCAACATATATTTTAAATAAATATTAATATATAAATAAGTTTAATAAAAAGAAATCATTAGACAAATAACATATAATAATATATATATGCATGTATTTAGTTGATATAATATAAAATGTTATCATAAAATTAAAAAATACATATAACTTATTATATAAATAGTATTAAATATATTTAGAAGTGATCATATCATTTTTTAATAAAGATATAATTACTAAATATAGATTAAATTATAACTTCAAAATAATAAAATATACTTTTTTTTATATTTTTTTGAAATATAAAATATACAAGTTATTTTAGATTATAAATTAAAATCGTCCTATATATAATTAAATGCTAAGATAAAAAAAATTCCGGAATTGTTAATAAAAAAATTAAATATCAGAAAAGTGTTATATATATATATATATATATATTATTATTATATTTGTAATACTTATTTATTAAGTGAAAATTAATATATAATAAATATATTGCCAAATCAAATTTTCCAAAAATATTTGTCAAAATATAGATATAGATATGTTATAGCATGATTCAAACTATTTTTTAAATTGTGTGATTTATAATAAATAGTTATAATATACATGTATATGATAATCTGATTAATACATTTTATGAAAAATAAAACGGACATTTATTTGAAATATTTGTATTTTAGGTTTTTAATTAAAAATATGCTATTTAAATTACTTTACTATGTTTGATAAATATCTATGATCTATTTCAAAATTAAAGATACATATTGCATTATATGATATATTATAACTTAAAATTTGTATGTTTTGTTATAAAAAATATAAGTATTTATTAGATAAATATAATGCATAGTATAAAACCAATTATCCAAATAAAATTGAATGACATTGAAAAATAATTTCTTTAAAAATTTAAATTTTTTTATTTATAAAAATCGGATACAATTATTAGTTATAATATTTATAGTTACATAATTAGTATTTTTATAGATAGTAGTTATGCAAATAATATATTCTATATTAAGAATAATATAGAACCAATTACTATAATTACCATTTTTAATATTGAGCTTTTATATTGATATATTTTAATATTATATATATCATAGTTACATATTAAAGATTATAAATTACAATTTAAGTATTTAAAAAATTGTTAGGAATATAATACAAATATTTTATAGATATTGCATATTTATTAGAATTTAATATTGGAAATTTCTTATATAAATATATATATATTGCAATAGCTAAAAAATAATAAATACTTATATAATAGTTAATAATAAATTGGAATAATTATATAATTTATAAAATATTCATCATAAAATCTAAATTTATTTTAATAATAGATAATATTTTTTATTAATTATTAAAATATATTTAGTTTAATTATTTTGATTTTATAACTAATTTTAAGAATAATCTATAACATATATTTTTTTTTCAGAGAAATAAATTATTTATACAAATCAATTAATAAAGTAAATAATTGTAGATTTTTTGATATTGTCCATGGATAAAAAATAAAGTAATAATATATTATGAATTATATATAAAACATAACCTTGATCTAGCATAAACTTATCAACGATGTTATCTTTTTCATTTTTCAATTCAGTTATTATATTATTCTTATCATTTAATTCATTTGTTACAAATATATGGGTTTCTTGAAGTTTCTTTGGTACAATACAACAATTATATTTAATAATAACAATAACAAATTATAAAAGCATATATTAAACAATGTTTTATAACAGAATAAATTAAACTGTCACATTTACCTGAACTTTGCAAATCATATTTTCTGCATCAGCAGCAAATTTAGAAGGAACATTATTAGCTTTTTTAGATTGTTGGCGTCTTTAATATACAAGATTAACAATATATAATATTTAAATATAAATACGTATGAAATATAAATATCAATATACTAAATTTGATAGTTAGTAATATACTCAATTAAAACAAACAGAAATGTTGTTTCTAGCTCGAGAAAATAAATTTGTTTTTGAAGATTTTTAATGTATTCATTCTCAACACCTTCACTTTCTATAAATGTTCTGTAATATATACATTAATGCATCAATTTATATATGAATTTATTGAAGGTTAATTTGCACACATTTATTTATATCTTAATATGACCATTTTACTATAAAATCAAAATACGTTATAACCTTGAACTAGAAAGAATCATTATTTGTTTTTCATCATCAATATTATTCATATTTTTTCTTAAAGGATACGTTAAAAGTGATTTCTTAGCATGTTTAGGGCCCAGATAACCATGTTCATCAACTGGTTTTATAAATTTTAGTTCATTATTAATTATATATAAAACATTACAATATAAAAAACATACCATTATGTTGAAGTATTATATATCATCTTAAATATGTTAAGTACTATAAGTATATTTTTAAAATAATATTATTAAAATATACCCAGTAATGAGAATAAAAAAAGACATTGAATGTAAATATAATTTTAGAAAATTAAATTAGTATCTATCATTATATTTTATTCGAAATTATGCGGAATAACTAATGAAGATATGGCATGCTTTAACAAATAAAATAATTGAATGGTCTAAAAAAATATATAAATACTATATAATTAATAATTAATATAATTGTCAATAATATTATATTATAAATAATTCATAAAGTATGTATTTTAATTATTTCTAGTAATGCAAATTTCAAATTGATTTTTGTAATAAGGTATCTAGTATAATCTTGTATATTAATATATGTAAATGTATATATATAATGTATAACTTATTATATTTATAATACCATTTTATTCCATTATATACAACATTAAAATTAAATTTATTATACTCAATTAAAGACTCAATTATTAACTATACATAATAAAATTTGAATACAATTGATATAGAATAGCCTTGGATCATATATATATTTAAATTCCTAAGAGTTTTTATGTAAGTGTTTGCAAAATTCATAAGTATTTAGAATATTTTATAAATATTTACTTAAGTTTTATAAGTATACTATATTCATATATAAAATCATATTAAATACATTACACCGGATTTTAAGAATTTTTATATACAGTCTTAAATTAATAATAAACTCTTAATATATAACGTATATTTTGTATACAATATAAACTGTGTAATGTACAGTGTACATTAGGCCATTTCTGACGTTTTAATTTAGTTGATCAAAAAACGCAAGTACCCTCCCAAATCCTAATGAAAGTTGATGCTTGTTTCAAAAATGCTAACTTGAGTATCCAAAAATGAATATCCGCTTAGGAATTTTACTTTTTAAAAATCGCATTTTATTTTTCACGTTTTAAAAAATTTATTTATTAAGGGGGGGTCATCCAGCAGAAAATATTAAAATAAAAAGGTGATGTTAATTTTTTTTTTATTTCATAAATTGAAGTATTCATATGTTATAAATGTTATGTCAAAGTTTCAGAGTCAAAAGCGCAATATAAAGGTATAAAACAAGAGTTTTCGTATAGGGCCTAATAAAATAATAATAAAATAATAAATTGAACAATTTATTTATTTCCTGTATAATTTTCATTATAAAGTCAATATTTATCGGTTTTTCAACATTCAAACAGCAAAATAACCAATATCTATGATTCTATCTTATTACTATTATAATATTATCATCACATGATCTCAACAACCAATAAATAGCGTCTCTTCCTTTGTTTTATTTTCATATTATATATTTGCACGTAATTTTTTCTCTATTCATCAATATAAATTGTTGTTTTTATATATTACATTGTATTTACCATAAGATAGAATTGTTATTATTACGTTTTAGTGGTTTATTACCATAGTATTTTTCATAATGGGGGATTTGATAAAACGCGCAAAACGATGTAGTTCAAGAAAACAGTTGTTATGATTTATATGTTTATTATACTAATACTAATATGTATCATAATTATTATAATGGGTATATCTATGTGTGTTATGTACATATGTATTTATATTTATATTATTAGATTTATATAACTATAATTTATAATACTCATACTTGTAAATATACAAGATTCATGATAAATATTTTTGTAAATATTCTAATAAAAATATATAAACTTTGACTAGCGTTTTCTCAGAATAATTATTTTCGGTGTACTACTCTACTTATAAATTTAATTTCTCACGTAATAATGCATATAAATAGTTCATTTTTCTTGAGTATATGTATAATTGATATATCTATATAACTACCTTTTTTATATTCTCTAAATTTAATTTTTACTTTAGTTATTGATAATATAGTGGTTTATAAATGTATTTTTTTTCGTGTAAAAGTATTGTATATTAGATAAGTAATTATATTGCATATATACAAAAAATAAAAAGGTAGATATGTACACATGTTATTGTTTGTCAAGTATACGAAAAATAGAGGCATGATTCCAGGTATTGAGGACGAAATTACATTTATAGTGAGTAGCGAATTGCCTATCTCGCCCATGTAAAATTTCTGCTGGATGACCCCCCCTTAACATTGATATTTCAATTTTAGTATATTTAATAATAATGATTTCGTAACATATATTTAAATAATATGGTATAAAAAATGTTATATAAATATATCGTATTAAATATATATCATATATTAATTAAATTGATATTTAATTGAAATTATCATAAATAATTTACCTAACAACAAAAATATGATAAACAATAGTATTTTATTATCTTTGTTTTGACTAAAATATAGTAGCAATAAAATTAATAGATTAAAATTTTTAATTAATAAGAATATTTATAAATGTATTATATATGCGTATGATATTTGTATGTTATAATATATGCAATATCATATACTATTTTAATTAAGTTTTTAAAACTTTATTTAAAGTTTATAGAAATGCTATTAGTTTATATATACAATCTAATATACCAAATTATATTATTTAAATAGTAATTATAATATTAATTTAATACAACCATTACATTTAAATAATATCTATTTATTAATAATAATTATTAAATATATTTTTATTATTTTATAAATGGTAAAATTGTTATTATTCCTATTCAAAATATAATATATAATGGTTTATTTAAACACAATAACATACTAGCAGCATAAACTTTTCATTTTGACTATCACATGCCGCTTGCTAATAGTTGGTATTGAAGCAGATTTCCATATATCCATAATATGGTTGGAAAGATGTGTATAAATAATTGCATTATTTGATCTAATGTAACTTTATTTAGATTTAGCGAATACTAAGTAATTTAATATATCTATATTAAATGGTAGTCTATTTACAGGTATATATTGATTTCCATATAAATTTAAATATACAGTATTCATTATTTAGTTATCAAAAATATTGTATTGAATGAAATATAATTATACATATATTTAGTTTTATTAATTTAATTAAATTACTATATATTTTTTTTATTTGTTATGATAGAATTATAATTATAATATATCTATAATATAACATTTATATAATACATATATTAAATACTTTTAATTATAAACTAATACATGTCTATTAACAATAATTAATAACTATCAATTAATATTAATTATGAAAAATAATATATATGTTACATTTATTTACATTTTTTATATTGGTAATTAAAGAATATTTAATATGTAGTTTCATAATATTTAATAAATCATATTATATGACCTTAATATATTATAGATATAATTGAAATTAATATAATAGTAATTTCATATAAAATACATACATAATTACACATAAATATAAAATTTAAAATTGCTACTATATATTAGTATATTTATTACACTTTTTGATTGACAGGAATTATATATATTTGTATTTTTTTATAATCATAATTATTCAGCAAATGATATATTAAAAAAAAATAAAATAGCCAAACAATGCAAAATGTTAATTACCTACCGATTCTCGCGTTTTAAGTCAATTCGATAAATATTAAATCTTCCAGAGATAATAATGCTAGACAATAAATTGTTGTTGTATTTAATAGCCAACATATATAGCTATTATATTAGGAGGGTACCTAAGAATATCAAGGGTACTTTTTTTTTAAGAAATGCCCTAGTGTACATATATGTATATGTTCTGCAAACATGTCAAAAAATATATATATAGTAATAGTATTCATATGGAAATATGGATTCTATTATTGTTGGTTATTTTTGAACTGTTCTGTTATGATTAATGCAAGAAAAACGCACCAAATTCAAAATATAACTTCTGATTAGTGACACATGATTGCCGGTGTCGTATAATAAATCATCACAGCAGAATAAAACATCGCCAACGATCACATGACTTTATAAATTCATATAACTGTTAAATATAATTTTGAACGACATAAATATGTACTTGGTTATAGAGTATATGCATATTCGTATTACATATGAATTTCAAATTATAATTTTGGTTAACTATCGGGTATTTTGAATTTTAATATTTATAAATTGAAAAACAAATATATTATTAGTATTTTAAAAATAATGAATCACTTTTAGAAATAATTGAAATATTGCAATTGCAATATTTCAAAATTATCTAGTTAACTAGATAATTTATATAAAATAAAATAACATAGCTTAATTAAATTGAAGTATACATATAATAGTTTATTCGATATTATAAAAAAATCATGATATCAATTCATTTATCTATAATGATGTAATAGTAATTTTGTACGCGGTGAAAATATTCCCAATATATATTTAATTCTATTGTAATAGTGAACACTCATTTTTAAAGAATTACAACAAATATATTAAGTTGAAATAAAAAGTCTTGTAGATGTTTAAGACTTATATATATACTACATTTATTGGTTAGTATTAACTATATATATATTATCTAATATTATTATATAGTATATAGTATATAATATTATTACATCTTGTAAATTAAGTTTTAACTATATAAAACATATTTATAATTGCGATATCTGATTCATTTATGATCATCTAAATTATAATAGCTAATAAGATATATATATAACTATTAATATAAATGTGTTTATATTCATTTAGATGATTTAGCTATTTGGTATTGTTGTATATGATTTTAGCGTTTGATACTCGGTAATATCATTTTTGCATCGTCGATATGTAGTTATTTTTACTTTTAATTTTGAATCCAGAAATATGTATCATATAATTCCACGTATACTATATGCCATAACACCTTCTATATTATTATTGTAGTATATAGAAATTACTACATATTTTATATACACACTTTGTCTAAAATATACTAGCAGGTTTGGTTTCAACAAATTAAAAATTATTTATGATATATACTTAGTAGAACATTACTTATATGATTAAACTGATTAGATAGTTGATATTAATAGGGTTTATTTTAAAATACATAATATTCAAAGTATTATATGTTACATTAAATAACTACATTAAATAATTATAACTACTATTTGATCATGTAATTACGTGACGTAAATTATTAGTTAATCGGACACATAATACAGGAATTTCTAAAATAAAAAATAATAAAAATTACAAATCTAAGTTTACGATTTACAAAAACTAAAAATGGAATAAAACTAAAAAGTCACTATTTTCTTAAAATTGATTTATTGAAATATTAATAAATATATAATTAATATATTTTACATTTTATACATAAATAATTGTATATTAATATTTATAAATGTATAGATTAAATTCAATATTATGGTATAATAAGATAAGTCATGCTGTAAGTAAAGTATTAGAAAATGAGAAATAGATTTTGGATATTCTTGAAACTTTTCATTCCAGTCAATCCGATGGCCATTCTTGAATATAAGTTTTATATATGGGTATATGTATGCTTTGTATAATAAATAATTCATTGTTAGTGCAATAGAGTATATCCAGAGGATTGGTAAAAACTACTACTATTGTATTTTCATTATAATTGTAGGGAAAATATCATAAACAAGATATCAGAAAGATATTATTGGAAAGCCATGTTACTATAAGAGATTATGTTCGTATAACCAAAATTAAAATGTAATTCAATGTAGATATTTTAGATTAAGATATATATTACACATAATTAAAAACATAAATAATGTATTTCAAATATATATACACACTATATGATCATTTTATAAAGATAAAGACGTGTGAAAATATCAACGGTATGAAAATATCAAAACTCAATGGAAAGCTATGAAACCTATAGTTGGTTCAAAACCTTTTGAGCTTGCAGGAGTAGATTTAATTGGACCATTTCCTACAACTAAAAATGGAAATAAGTAAGGGAGAAATTAGTGTATTTAAATATATTAATTTTTCAAATTAGATAATAAAACTTATATTTTTTATTAATATATACAGATATATTTTAACGGTAGTAGATTAGTTCACTAAATGGGTCGATGCAAAACCTCGCAAGATGTTATATATAATAAATACACAAATTATATAAATATGTTATGGGTATAAAATATTTATATGATAATTTTAAAACAGAGATATGGATATATATTTCTAACGATATGGTGCTCCTGATAAAATTCTTAGTGATCAGAGAAGAGAATTTGTTGATAATGTAATAAATTAGTTTCAAATTCTATGTATATATATATATATTAATTTTATTTTATAAGATTTTATAATACCTAATTAAAAAACTTGCTATACATTTTTTAAAATTTATTTAATATTTATATTTTTGCATTGAATTATTTTATATGTTATCTTTATATATTATTTTATATTTTATCTTTATCTATCATATATATTATTTTGACTCGCTTATAGATTTTTTTTTATAATATTACCAAAAAAATTAATGCCATTTTAGGGTGAGGTTAATAGTATTTATAGAAAAATGTTAATAAAATGTATTATTTTTCAAATTATTTTTATGTTAAATGAATACAAAATATATGTTTTAAGTTAATGATTCCGTTTATATAATAAAATTTATTATATCATCATTAAATTATTAAATAATAAAATCATTTCTAATACTAACTATGTATTACTGATAAATGAATAAAAAAAATTTGGTTTAAAGAGATTAATTAAATTTTCTTACCGCCCGCAGACTAATGGCATATGTGAGAAAATGAATGGTCCGAGAGTAAGCAAAAATTGTCTGAGTGAGAATAATAATTATTTGGATGAATGCCTAGATAAAATATTATTTTCCATTAGAATTCAAAAACAAAAAAGTACGAAACTTTCACCATTTTTTTTATTATTTAATAAAACTCCAAAAGTGCCAGTTGAATTATTATAAGAGAATGAGAATATGTATATGGTAAATGAAAGTATGGCGATTAATGAAATAAATGGATCTGGTGAGCATGAATGGAATGTTAATTAAAATTTAGTAAAATAGTAAATATGTTAAATCAATTTGGTAAAATAGGATACTTGTATAAATATTAATTATAGTATTAATGAATGTAATGATGTATGATAGTAACAATATAACAAAAAACAAAAAAAGACAGTATAAATATATTAATAAATAAAAGCAAGAGTTTAAATATTAATAGTTTAAATTGATATAAAAATAATTGTCGTTATATTGATTCTTATATGCTTACTAATTGTAAAAATTCTAATTAAGGTAAGTGTAAATTCAATTACTATACAAATGTAGTACTAATGGGTGCTAATATCAATAATTCTCATTGGTGCCTGTTAGTCGTAGATTATAAAAAAAATTTATAATAAGGAACATTTAAATAATATACATAATTTTATATTAGTATAATTGTTATACAATATCCTGAATAATTGTTATCACTTTTTAATATATAATGTAAATATTTATACTTATTACTTATAAAAAATATTTATTATCTAGGATATATGACTATAACTCGAATCTCAGCAATAAATGGACTATTAAAACTATAATGCTGTGATTCAGAGAGATAATAGTTCATGTGGATTATTTACATTGATGCATGCATAACAAATTGTAAAGAATGAAGCTATAGGTTTAATTAATCAATGAACATAAAGAAAACATTAAGCAACATAAAATATAGATATTCAATAATGTATGTTTACACTTTTAACTAAACATTATAATGGTACTTAATACATTTTAAATATTAATTAAATCAAAAATTTAAAATAGATTTAATATATATATATATAAATCTTGAGATAGAATAAATTGATACTATCACTTAAAAATAATATATTTTAAAATAATGCTACTTTTTCTGTTAAGATGTTGTTTTGATTATGGATGGTTTATAAATTTAAATAGAAATTACACCCAGCCCACTATATAAAATAAAATAACACTCTAGGAATTCCCCATTAATAATATAATATAATTCCTTCGTAGAAACATAATCATGTGATTTAAGCATAATTAAATTAACTATTCCCAGTATATGTATAAATATATTTGTGTAATATTTCCAATATAAAATAATATAAGATACTTACAATGTATACTAACTTGAATAATAACATCGATAGGTAAATTTTTCATAATTAAAAAATATTGTTTACAATATAGTGATGTAAAGGTACACATATGGTGTCACGAGTACATTGTGATGAAATATAGAAATTATTTAAAATACTTTCGAAAATTATAAATTTTATAAACAAAATCAAGCTTTTATGTGTTGTCTCAAATATCTACTAGGCTTTATATTTCAACTAAATATACTTATTTATAATTCTTTAAAAATAAGTGTTCACTATTACGAATAGAATTAAATATATATTGGGAATATTTTCACCATGTGCAAAATTACTATTACATCACTATAGATAATTGAATTGATACCATAATTATTCTATAATATCGAGGAAACTATTATATGTATACTTCAATTTAGATTAAGCTTTGTTATTTTATTTTATATAAATTATCTAGTTAACTAGATCATTTTTAAATATTGCAATTGCAAAATTTCATTATTTCTAAAAGTGATTCATTATTTTTTTTTACCTATAGCTTATCATTATTTAATATTTTTTAAATAGTACACATTCTTAAATATTATAAGAATATGTTATGAGCTCAATATGAATACATTATTTGTTTATATTTTCAATAACTTGGAAGATATAGTGACTAGTATGACCAGATGGCAGGTACTAGGCGAATCTCTTATACTTATATATATATATATATATATATATTATATATATAGATATATATATATATATATATATATATATATATAATATATATATATATATATATATATATATATATATATATATATATATGAATTAAATACATATGTATGCATATGTGAAACATCAAATAGACATCTAATAATATAATGTTCCACACGACAGTTAAATGGTTTATGCGAATGATTATAACTAGATACAAGATTTAAATGGGCGTACGGCGTACGGCGTACACTGTAACGGCGTACAGTGTACGGCGTACAGTGTACGCTAAGGGTGGGCGATGATAAAAAATATAATTAAAATACTCTGAATCTTAAAGTATATACTAATGTAAGACTAATGTTCAATTTTTACAATTAATATTGAGCCAGCGCTATGGTTTTCAAAAAAAAAATTTGTCTAAAATATTTTTAATCTCGAAATTGATGATAGGAACTACTGCGCATGACAGAAATGGAGTTATTGTTTGAAAATTTGAATTTTAAAACTTTTCTATACAATTTATTATCAGCATTATGTTAATTTAACATGATTTGAGACCACGATCACACATACATCAATACTTCCCACCTACTACATTAACTTACGGTAAATTACCTACATATGTTGTAGGTAATTTTCTTCAAAACGTAATTTTATTGTATAAAATATATATTTAATATTTCATTGTTTCTATATTGTACATAATAAAAAGTGTTTATAGATTACTTCATATTATTAATTTTCTATAATAGTCTTAATTATATATAACATACACTTTTTGTATCAATTAAACATTGTTAATTAATTTAAAAAGATTATTAAATTTTTATTATATATACATAATAAAAATTGCTTGGAAAATTATTAATTTTATTCAAAATATGATGAAACGGCAAAAATAGAGAGATATGTTGTCTATAACAAATATTGAATCAATAAAAAATTAGATAAAATAATCTTCGATAATTTTGACTTAGTTAAAAAAAATTAATAATACTAAATTTTTTTTAGAAAATGTGTCTAAAATACATATTATGTTTTTTTAAAACTTTTAATTATATTTTATATACATAACAAATATATAAATTAAACTAAATACATTTACACAGATTATAATAAATATAAGTCAACAAATAGTGTGAAAATGTTAATTTTCAAAAAAAAATATTTTGCCAATAAATTTGGCAATTTTTTTTTGAGATATTACTTACATTTGGTTTTGGCAAGCACTATACTCATATTATGCATTTTTCGGAGTTTCAAAAATAAATATTCATTATCTATATATTAAATCTATATTTTCGAATTTTATATTTTTCTAATGTAAATTTTCCTATCTACTACATGCAAAATTTCAATGGGCTGGCGCTACCCCCAATACATGACCAAATTGTCTGAAATTTTTTTTGTAGAGTAATATTATATAACTCTATAAGATGCAACTAGTTTTAATCAGATTTATCAAAATAGGCATAAAAATGACCACCCTTAGCGGAGAGCCTATACCGTACGGCGTACGACAAGCGATTTAAAATATTAATTAAATGGGTGTGGTTTATGTAACTGAATTAGACTTGAATTAGAAAGGTACGATGCATAATTTGAACACGTCGTACAACATACTCGATCCAAGTTAATAATTATTAATATTATTGTTAATACTATTAAACCAATATAATAATTAATATAGAGTTAATAATTTAAATATATTTAAAATATTTATTAAAATAATTATTATCTATAGGATTATTATAAATTAATTTAATATAAATTAAAATTAAAACCCGTTCCTATTGGAAATGTTTGCTTTTTATTAAATTTAAACTGTGAAGTTGAAATTCGTGACATTATTACAGTTATTCTATATTTAAATAAAATATTAAATTATATTAATACAAATAAATTGAATATTTTATTTATGTCTATACATTTCAGTTTCTAATGACAACAATAATAATGTTTAATTATACACAAACATTTATAATTGTAATATCCATAGATATACCTCATACACATTAAAAAGTATTAATAATAGTGCCTATATAGCTTTTAGGGAATTCAATATTAATTTTCCCCATTTATACCTAAATATACAATTTGTAATAATATCGGTAAATTCAATTCATCATACTATATGTAATTTTCTGAAAATCTAGCTCATTAATTAATTTTTTAATTTCTCAATATGCTTTTGAAAAAAATTAATATTTATTCATGATTATATGCAAAATTATTATAATTATTTACATAATATTGATCATATGGGTCTAATCTTATATATAATCAATAATTCATTAATCATTATTCTATGTTTACGCCTTTAATTTATACTTATATTTTACTGTGTTTCCATTTATGTTTATGAAGTTAGTTTTTTTGTATGATAAATGTTCATAATAATTATATATAGTCTTCTAGTATAACTACATTGCAATCAATATTTACAATTATCTATACCATATAAACTACAGTATACTTTTTAATATTAAAGAAGTTATTGAACTAATCATATATGGATTGTAATCCGCATGATAAATACATTGAAGATAATCACGAGTATATTGTTATTGTACATTATAACTACTTTATATACATTGTTTATCGGGTGTAAATTGTACACCCGATAAACAATGTGTACAATAGTTACAAAGTATATAATAAAAATATACTCTTGATATTATTGAATATATTTATAAAGCGAAATAAATTTCAATTTATTTAAGTTATTTTCAAACTTATTTCATTCAAAGAAATAAATAAATTATATTATTATTGTCTTACTATCAATTTATAATTATAATATATACATTTTTTTAAAAGTAAATAATACCTTATCCTCTTTAATACATTCTTAATAAAGTCTATGATTTATAAATGTTTATATATATATATATATATATAAATTTCAATTTATTTAAGTTATTTTCAAACTTATTTCATTCAAAGAAATAAATAAATTATATTATTATTGTCTTACTATCAATTTATAATTATAATATATACATTTTTTAAAAGTAAATAATACCTTATCCTCTTTAATACATTCTTAATAAAGTCTATGATTTATAAATGTTTCTATTAATTGTTAAAATTGTTAGGGTTAAAGGTGGTTGATAAGTACGCTTTATATTTAATAGCGAATCTCAATTAATACAGTGCGTTTTATATTTTATAATTATATTCTATTCAAAATTACAATATCATTTGTATTAATTGATATTTCCTAATATACAACAAGTAAGCAAAACTTAACTATTATCCACTACAACTTGATCAACTTCCATAATTGTTATGAATGCACATATAGAATCACCTTTAAAATATTATAAAGTTTTATATATTATATATATTTTATTTAGATATTCTATAGATATCCTCTATATGAAATACTATTATATAATATACATATATATATATATATATATATATATATATATATATATATATATATATATATAGACTATTATACGACAGTTTCCAATGTCCATGTGTGATAAATATATATATTCCATAAACCCAAACTTAATAATAATATACACTATAAGCCAAGCTTATGGTAATCTTGGCTATAAGCATATTGATTGCATATCGATAAAAAACAAAAAATATATAATTACTATAATTCTATTTAATAATTTTTGTAAATATAGTGAATCATATTTAGGGATGCAGAGAATGGCTAATTATTAAAAAATTTCATCTAGTTATCTTGCATGTATATTACCAGAAGGAGCTATATTATTAATCATTATTATAACTTTATTATATATAATGATTTGTTATATAAAAAATATAAATATAAATAACAAATATATATAATAATGACCATCTAGTAAAATACTACTTAGAAATTAGTGAATCGCAGTCATATATAATAACAGATTTTTTAGTAAATTAACTGTTGTTAGGTAAGTGCGAATAAAACACTACTTCTAGTTCATATATCTATCAACTCCCAATAACAACTCACATGTAGTGCTATATTGTCGGTGAAGAACTGTATATACCTCAAATTAATACTTATTATAATTCTTATATGAAATATACATTTAATATATATTATATCATATAGATATGGAATATTTTGAAGGATAGCTATAACAATATAAAATATCTAATTATATAATGTTCAAAAAAGGAGTATATATTTTGCCATGCATTTTTACATAAAACAAGTAACGATATAAATCAATAAATATTTAATATAAAACATTTTAGTAATAATAGCAATAATAAAAAGAAAATATTATTTTTTGTCGTATAACAAATTATAAGTCTTATATAAAGTCATATACCATATTATATTTTTGATGTAAATATAATAAAAATATGAAAACTGAATATTATCATAAGATAAGTAACATATAGACACATTCTAGATATAGAAATAATGCATAGCAATACTGAAAAAAAGATGTCTATACTGTTTAACTGTCTCCAATATATAGATATTGGCTCAATATCCATTGTATTTATTCTAATGACAATATATAATAATATGTGTATCTAATTTTACATTTTCGGAAGGAATGAATGTAACTTAATTAAACATCCAAGACTATATAGTTTGTCTTATACATATGTCATTAATTTTAATTAATTTTATATCAGTATATTTTTTAAACTATAATGGTTCATGGTGTTCTGTTAATTATGGTCAAATATTTGATCAAATAACTATATAATATTTATTGTATAACCACATCATATTCATTTATAATATTCAACAAATTATTCTTAATGGTCAACAATTTATTCTTGATGGTATTCAAATTATTAATGAAGGTAATTAACATTACAATTACATTTACTTATTACATTTTCAATTTCTTAGAAAATTTTGTTGCATCAAACTGTTAAACATTAATTCGGAATGTAAGGGCCATGGTATAGTTGTAGAAATATAACATAGTTTATTATATCAAGACAAAAAATATGGTTGTGTACCAGTATCAAAAATTTTGATATTTTGAATCGCATTAGAAACAAGTAGGAAAAATAGAATTACTTTGAAATTTTTGAATCATACAATCAATAATTTGTACATTTTGAGTACATGTCTAAATTAGATATCAATAATCATAATAGTCTAAGTTGAAACTACCTTTTAATGTGATGAAGATGAATGTAATTGAGTTGAATATAATTAAACATATAACTTCTTTATATCACCACATTTCCCTTCCTTTCAAGTTACTCTAAATTAATTAATTCATTCAATTTGGAGTAAACAATCTGAAGGGGTTTGCTATTACCTTTTTAAAGTAGGTCACTTAGCTACTCTAATTTTCTGATTGGTATGGATCATTCCATGTACTTCATTTTCTTTGCTGCTATAGTGAACTAATATATACTTATAAATATATATTGAAATAATGAAAAAATATAACTTATAAAATATTGAAAAATAATATTAATTCATATAAATAAACACGTATCGATCGTGATATGAGATAAAATATATTTTTATATAAATTATTATAAAAGAATGTTTAAATATAATTTAAAATATGCTTTCTGGAAAATCTAATATAATTTTATATAATTCTTTATAATAAATTTAGTTTTAATATTTTTAATATAGATACTTATTTTATTTCATAATTTTTGTTCTTGTATTATTATTTTACTTGTACTTTAAAAAAAATTATAGTATTGCGAGATTGTATTTTAGTAATATATTTGAAATAATTTTTCCATATTAAGTATAATTCAAAAATTTTGGATACTTTAGACTCAAAATTTGTATTGTATATCCCAAATAAAAATTCTTTATAAATACAAAAATTAAATTTATACATATTATATAGTTTTTATCAGTTTTATCAATGCTTTCTTAACAAGACTATTATGTTAAAATATTAAATGTAATTTTCATAACTATATTATAATTAATTATTATTGCTGTTCCTAAATAAGATGTTAAATCACTACATTTAAATTATATTAAATTTATATTTCTTATATATATTCAAACCATATGGTTAATATTTGCTTCCTGTATCTGTATGTATTAACATTTAATATAAAAATAGAATTTTTAAATTTACTGAATCTATATTATATGACATATATACTAATTTACCCACACAAATCGTTTATATAAAATTTAAGTCAGTATCCTAATCAATATTTCTAACCATCTAACAATAATTTTAGTATCTGAATTCTAAAGAAAATAATAATATAAAATAAAAAAATATTTATATATAAAATAAGCTTAATTTCTTAGAATATAATGATATAATGATGACTATCTGGAATCCTATATATATATATAAATATACTGATGATAATAAATGTTAAAACAAGTTTGATCTATTCATTTAAACGTTTATAGATCTATCTATTCAAAAGTAGATACAAAAAATGATTGTAATTTTTTTTCTTATTTTGCATATTGTTTTTATGTTAACCAATAATTTTTGTAAAATATAACATATATTTCATTGAATTATAAACTTATTGAATCATTCTAATTACCGTATTTTTGATAAAAATAAATTTAAATTATCAATTACTTCTAATTAATATATATCAATTTGTTCAAACATTGAAAAATAAATAGTTGACTGTTGATCTATATTTAATATTAATATCAATAAATCCTTGAAAACTATTTAAATATGTTTAGGTTTGCTTTAAAAAAATGCATACAAATTAATTAATAATTTTAGTAACAAATGAAAGAATGTTATACTATTACATAACTCTTTTTGTTAATTTTCTTTTAATTTAGTTTATAATTATAATAGTTTGAGAAATATTAATTAGGTTTATAATTTACTGTTAGATATGTTTCTTATATTGTTATAATATCCATTTCATAGCTAAAATATTTTCAAATTATATGGTATACAGTGAAATCATTTCATATTTTGCATTGCATTATTTCTATTAGTTGATCAATAATGTTGGTAATAAGTAATGAAAGTATTTCATAAAAATATTATGATAATCGGTTTGCCGAATATGTACAAGATTCAATATTTGTATTAATACTTCTAATTCCTATATTTATAATTGTTATAAATCATTTGTATTAAATATATTATTATATTGATATATTCCATAGTATTGATCACTATTTAGATATATTTCTTTTTTATTTATCCATTATAGTATTTAATTATTATGTATTTTCTGCATAGCTTTTTATGAATATTATATAAACATTTTTATTGTTTTTAGCTTAACATTAAATTAACTATAACATTTTACTGTTAACAGATATGATAGAACTACAATCTCCAATTAGTATTTTTTCTTCGGAAGTGAAACATTTAAATGAAGAAACTCGTGCATTGATAGGATCTAATGATGATTTAAGTGGTTTGTAATAAATAGAAATAATATATTATTGAATGTTTTCATATTATTTTTAATTATTTGATATTACTCTCTATATAATAAATCTGTATAAATTAATATATATAGTTATAACTATATATAAACAATTTATATATAAACATTTCATAAATTTTATATACAAATTTAATATTTATTTATCATCGGATAATTTTATAATTCATTGGATCTTGCTATATTATTTACTTCTTGGAGCTATATCCTCTTTTAAATTATATATACATATATTTAAATTTACATGTGAGATGTGTACTTCATATTTTTCCTAATTAAAGATATATCATTATATTATATGAGTATGTATGAAAAATTTATATATTTCATACTTATAAGATAGAATTAAGTTTAGTTAAATTCATATATGTGTTAAAATTTGAATTTGAAATATATGTGTTAAAATTTGAAAATAATATATGATATGATATATATATTTACAAAATTAGGTTCCATTATTAACTGAAATAAATCTTTATATCATATCCATTCATTTATAAAGAATATTCTACTGATATAGGTTTAATATATATTAAAATCTTTATATACATCCTTCATTTTTATTTTTAAATTCACTAAATATAAACACATATTATAAAAAATAATTCTCTGTAATAATAAACATTTCCTATTGAATTTATTATACCTACATGCAAGTAGTAATGTATATATGATTTAATCCAAACATAAAATCACTTCATTAATTCTATTAATGATAGTTTTAATAAATAATAAAATGAAATTTAGATATCGATTACTCATAAAATAATTATAATATATCAGTATATATTCTAATACTAACTATATTAATTATTATCGAAACTGCATTTATATTCCAATATATATAATTTTTATATATTTTAGACACGTGATAATATTTAGATATACCAGATTCATAGTTTAGATATATATATTTATTATTTTATTTATATATAATATTCAAATACATTTTATATTATTATATACTATATTAAACATTTTTATATAATTTAATTTTAAAATGATAATCGTATTTTTAATAAATATTCAATATATAAATTTTTACAATAATATATACCTTTATTTAGAATAATAATATTCAATAATAATATATCAATAATAATATATACACATTTTAATTTATTTTTATCACATAGGTTCATTTTTTTCTCCTTTTGCAAGTAAAAAACAATTTCCGTCTTTATTTGATAAATGCAATGAATTTAGTGGAAGGTAATCTATATGTATATTGTATTAATATTTAAGTATATATACATTTAAAATTAAATATATATACATTAAAAAATAATTATCAGAATTTATTTTGTTAATAGAATTATATAGAATTAAATAGAATTATATAATTAATTATTCATTAACAATGAAATTGGAATGTATTTCAAATATTTTAAAATCCTAATCATAAAATCGCTTTAAACTGCTACTTGATTAAATTAATCAGTATTAAATTTACTATTAATTAAAAAAAATAGTTTAAATTAAAACTTTTAAAATTATTGTAAAGTGATATGTATATATTGTATATATATCAAAATTTAATTTTCAGGCATGATGTATTCACCCCTCGAATATCTCAAAATAATATCGCTAATGAATTACAAATCGCTAAAGATATTAGAATAAGGGTAATTCATTGTATTATTAATTTATCTATTATAATTTTCTATACAAAATATTTACTTTATATTTATAACATTCTATATAATAAATAATTTACTTATATTTATATAATATTTATTTTAATATATATTTACTTATATTTACATTTACTTATATAATACATAATTTATAAAGTTATTTAAATTATATGAGTAATTAATATTTAAATATATAATATCTTAATATTATATAATATAATAATTTCTGACATTGTACAACAATTCTTTCATAGATGACAACATTTGAAAATGCTATAAAAGATACTGATTCTGAAATTGTTAGACTTAGGAATGAAAACTGTAAACTAATACAAGATTCTACTACTGTTGAATCCAGATATCATTCAGCTGAGGTTTATTGACTTATAATCTTCCTATTTTATTCTATTTTCTTTTTTTAATTTAATTTTATTCTTATTATCTAGTAATTAAATATATTAGATCTATAAGTTTATGATAGCACCAATATAAATATATGATATATTCATAGTCAACTATTATTTATTATAGTAGGTAATACATAAATAGCTTAGAATTATAGATATTATTTGTTATTGTTAAATTAAATTCATAAAGATAACATTTAAAATATATAAAATTAATTAATCCTATTTCCAATACAATATTAATATATTATATATTATAATTAATATCTTATTTCTTCCATATAGGAATTAATTTCAGAACTAAAAAGAGAAAATATAATTTTATCAGACATAAAATCTAAATTTGATTCAAATGAGTTAAAAGTTATATATATTTAAAAATATTATTCTCTATAAATATTCATCTGATATTCTGTGAATAGCTATATTTATATAAATTGTTGTACAAAATATATAACAAAAATATTTTTTAAAGTTATATAATATGGAGGAATCTCATATTAAAGAAACACAAATTAAGAATAAACAAATTGATGAGTTGCAAGAATCATTAGTACTGACAAGAAAAGAATCCGAAATAAATATTGAACAAATGGTTTTAATGATATAATGTAAAACATTTATTATGACATATTATATTATGAATTCAAATATATTATATAATTTAAACTTATTTACAATACTTTTTAACAATATATTATATCAATAGTTATCATTATCTGAAAAAGAAAACTCAACCAAATTAAATAAATTAATTTTACAAAATGATTTTGCAAATGAACAAATTTCAAGTTTAAAACTTCAATATCAACTAGGTAAATTAATTTTTCATGTTACTAGTAAAATTATATACATATTTTTTATTAAAATGTGAAAGTATATATTATAATTTAAACATATTATTTACTTAATAGATTAATTGAGTATGTAACTTTAAATTATATACATATATATATATTATAGTGAATGAAGATAAAAAAGTGCTTTTGAATAAGATTTCAATGATACAGGAAACATCTGATGATTTTTCAAGAAAATATAATGATTCAATAATCAATAGAGAGCAAATGACTTCTGAACATTTATGCAACCAACGCCAATTATCGTTAGAATAACTGAAATAATCTATTATAAGTATTATTAAAAACTGACTTATTAATATTTAAATTATAAATAATTTGAAATTAAAAATTTACAAATTAAATTTAATATTTAATAAATTAATAGATAATTTTTAATTATTCATTAAATACTAGTACCTAAGATTACCAAGATATCCGAGTATTTTTATATCATAATATATAGGTAATTAACAGCCGCAAAATAATAGAAGAATTTTTTAAATTATTATATCTATAGAGAATTTTACCATATTTTGATATTTTACCATATAATGATAATAAAATTTTAAAAGATGAAATGTTTATTAAATAAAGCAATAAAATATTGAAATTATATTATTTCAAATATGATATTTCTCTCCGCCATCAGGCTGTAATACCATATTGGTTACACTACTATCTTGGGTAGCATATGTTTTAAATCAAATAACCATTATATAAAAACTTGTTTGTAGTATTATACAAAGAATAAACATTTAAAATTTAAAATTAAATATTTATTCTAATTTAATAGAAAATTTAATTATAATGATTATATAATACTCTAAATGATGTATATTATTTAATGCTATATTTAGCAGCAAATAATTATATTACTATAACACAATTAATATTCTCACAGAATCAAGTATACTATTTATTTAATTAATCATTAAATTCATTTATTTATAATGGATTATAGTTTTATAAATTCAAAAATATAACTTTTAATTTATTATAAATTTTATAGTGAAACTTAAAAACGTATACATTTATTAATATTTTTTTAATTAAAATTTAATTATTTTAATTTTGTACTAATAAAATTGCCACTATAGATGTTATATATTTGTTATTTCTTCTTTTAATACATATAAAATAATTTGCTTGGAATATTATTTTTTGTATAAAACTACCTAATATCTATATATTATATTTTAATTAACATCACTATTAATATTATTTAAATAGTTACTTAATGCATTTATATTTCAAGGGTTTATCATGATGAAATAACATATTTGACTGAAAAAAGTAAGAATTACTCATATTTCTTATCTAAAACTACTAAGAAAATGAATTCTTCTTTACAGAAATCTAAATTATTTGAAAATAAATATCACAAGTTAAGGTGATATATTATTTTAAATATTTGTATTTAATACACGGATCAATTATTAATTCATTAAAAATCATATATGTATTTTAATTTATTTGTAAATTATTTAACTATTTTAACAATTAAAGTAATTTTATAATATAGGAAATCATACGAAGAAAATAAATTAAAAATAATTAATTTTCAAAAAACTTTAAATACCATGCAAGAGGAAATAGTAGAAAAAAATAAAAAAATAGATACTACTACCGAACAAGTATATATAATCATATTATTTTATTTAATTATAATCTATTATAATATATATATGTATATATATATACAATCTGTGTGTTTCACTTTATATAATAATTATAATTTATAATTTTGATATTTCTTACCTATTTATATTTTATTAGTTTTATTATTTTTTTAAAACTAAGTATAATACTTATAAAATATATTTAATATTTCTTAATTGTTTATAGTTCTTTTCATTTTAGCTTTCATTTTCAGCGTAGAATGTCAGAAAGATATTATAAAGAAAATAATGATTTGCGAAGAGATATAGATGATCTTAGAATTAAAAACTCAATTAAAGATAATGAATTATCGGATGTATTAAAGGTTAAAGGAACATATATATATTAATATGTTATTTTTTCATGAATGGCCTATCTAGGAATTGCAAGTTAGCAGATATGATATAGCTGAAATGAAAGAATTGACTGCATCACTCGAAGCTAAAGTTTTAGATTCTGATGGTTATTTACAAAAGAAAATCAAAACGTTGGCGTTTAAACTTAAAGGTATGTAATAGTAATAGTTATAATTCCTTTAAATATAGATATAATCATCACATATGCTATATACATCGATCAAAAATGAGCAAAACTATAGATTATATAAAATTTAAATCCTCCACTCAATTTTAAAATTAAAGTCAATAATTTGCAAAATATTTATTTTTGTTATATTTTGCTTTTAAATGAAAAATTAAAAAAAATGTAATATTTAAAAAATATTATTTTAGAAACAGAAAATAAATTGAAAATTTCAGGCAAAGTTTTAAGTTCAAAAGATAATACAGAGAAAAAAGGTTAGCAATTAATAAACTTTAATTACTAATATTAATTACATTTTTAAATAATTTATGTATGTAATAATGACCAAGGATATTTTCATACTCAAAACATGTATTCTTATAGGATTAACCACCATATTACTTTTAAAATATCTTTGAATGTCTAATATATATCTTGTATGTTAATTTTATTATAACTTTATTTTATTTTTTAACTAAACTGTTATAAAATATATAATATTAATAATATGAAATCAGCACATATTATGGCTGAACAACTGTTAAAGGAATTGACTGAAAAGAGGACTATTTTGGATAAATTAATAAATGATTATAATTTATTAAAAGATAAACTAAATATTAACAAAAAGGTATTAATTCATTATATTTATTATTATATTATTAAATTCATTTAAAGCAAATTTATAAGCAAACTTTATTTGTAAACTAATACTTTCGTATATATTTAGAATTATTCACTTGTTACTAATGACAATGAAAAATTAGCAAATTCACTAAAGAATTGTAAAACTCATAATGAAAATTTACATTTAAATATTGTAACTTTTACAAAAGATAATGATATTTTGCAACAACGAATATTGCGATTGGAAGATGCTTTAGATAAGGTTTTATTTTCACATTATTTAATTGTTTACACTTAATCATGTCCATTATCATTTGTAGTCCCTATACACATTATATTAAATTACTGCTATTAATTAATTAAAATAAATATATGTTCTAATATATAAATAATTAGGTTTCAATGAAATATACAAATTTACAACAAGATCATAGAATAAAATCAGATGATTTAATCAGAATAAAATGTTCTAATGAATTACAAATGAAAGTATGATCGTTAAAAATAAAAAATATTGTATATTAATATATAAAAATCACTTAAATTTAATCTATTATATTATATTTTAAAATGTTGTCATCATTTTGATATTTATTCAATTAATTATTTCTTTTCAAATTATGAAAAAATTCATTAAATTATGATTGATTAATATTTAATTGAAGTCTTATTACTCTAAACGGATTTTATATAATATATATAATATGGAATTATATAAATAAATAGCGCGCATTTATAATTACTCACAAGGAATTATTAAGAAGTATTGCGAATAAACGTGAAATAAAAGATAAATCTCTTTCCATTGAAAAGGTTAAATAATTAATTTGCCACATTTACATAAATATATATATATATATATATATATATATATATATATATATATGTATACCATATTAGTATATCTAGTTTGGATTTGGATATATTGAAAAAATCCTTTTAATTCATTTTATTAATTATTTGAATTATTATCTTATTATTATACCAATTTTATATATTTTGTTTAAAAGAAAACTTTAAGTCTGTATTAATGTGAATGAATAATATTTAAGGAAGTCGGAGTTTCATCTGAATTAAAGGAAATTCTTTTGGAAATGAAGCAAATTATAATTAACAAAGATGAATTCACTGAAATGAACAAATCTTTTGAAATTCCCATAGAAAATTTAAATTACAATCCGTGTTTGTTTTAGATATATATTCATTATTAATAAATATAATGCTATTAATATAGATATTTATTATTATATTAGATAATAATTATAAAATTAATAGGTGTAATAGAAGAAAATATAGAAGAGTTTAATAAAAAGAGTTAGTTATCATTTGGAATATTTTTAATAAATATATGTATATAATATATTATTTTTAAGATGTTATAAAGTTATTTACTATTGTAATTAAATATTTGTACCCTTGTGAATATTATGTTAACTTATAAATAATATGTGTATCATTTTTAATTTCTCATATTATTTTAGAAATGTATAAATATTACATAACAATTTAATTAAAATTATATAGTTGAAATGAACCAAGAACTATCAAATACTGCAACCAAAGCTCTCTGTGAAAGATTGGGCAAAAAAATGATAAATATAAATACACTTTCATCAAATTTAGATATAGAAAATAAAAGTTAGTGATTTATATGGAAATAGAACCATTTGATTTATTAGCAATAATATTCATTAAACACTAAATTTCAAAAATACAATAGAGGTATCTGATATATGAATTTTCATTTTAGAAATGAGAAAAGTGATGAAAATACAAGGTATTAAACTAAAAACTATAAAAAATGAAATTTTATCGTGATAATATATGTTATAATATCCATAGTTGCATGTTATTTTATTTTGTATTACTACATTTTCAAACAACCATTATATTTATACTTCTTGAATTAAATGCTGTAAATAAATATTATGTTTAAAGATTTTAACATTTTAATTTTAATAAATATCAAATTGAGTTTATATGGTTTTTGTATAATGTAAACTATTTATGTTTATAATTAAAAGTTAAATTAATGTAGTATTGTATATTCATCAAAATCAAAATTTAAAATATGAATTAATAATTCCATTTATTGGCGTGACTCATAAAAGAAATGATTTGAAAATTAAATGACTAGTTAATATTGATTAATATTATTAATAATTATAATAAAAATAGTAATATAAATAAATGTCTTAATTAGGGAGATTTCCCCAACCCCCAATGAATGTAGATCACCATTCTACTTTAATTAGATTGTGCTGTAGGGTGTATAGTTTCAAAGGGACTTATATTTATTTTGGGTATGGAAATCTATTGTATTTAAGAATATATAGAGTATAAATATTTGAAGAAAATATAATTAATGCATGTATTATATGTAACTCAAATTGTATACATTATATGTTGTATACAAACTATAAAGAAAAAGTAGAAAATGATAAAATCGATTGTAATTTGTAAAATATAAATAGAACTGATAAAATGTAAATACCATAGATTATAATATAATAAGATTATAAAGTAATAGTAATTATATATCGTTAATATATTTTTTTTAAAATAAAAAGTACAACAATTTTTTTATCTCAGATTTGAAAATGTAATGTTAATAAGTTTTAAAATTCCCTTTTGTTGATAGTTTTTTAATAATATTTTTAAATTAAATTCGAAAATTTTTAGGAATATATGAATGGATTTTCACTTTTTTGTTTTATAATAATTTGTATTGAGAATCAATAGTTTTGTTTCAGCTAGTAAACATAGAATAATTGACTCAATATATATACAATATATCTTACAATATATATGACTCAATATATCTTACAATATATCAATAATAATGCATTATATAAATTATAGTTCTATTTAATCTATTTATAGTACATATATATTATACTATAAATAGCTCTAGCTAAATGTTACCATCAATTACCAGTAAATCCACCTATTATTGTTAATACTCCAGTACTGACACATTTAGATCTAGTCGAATATATGAAGAATCCTTTCAGCCTAATGTACTCATATCTAATATTTTAATACCTATTTAAATATGATACTATATCTCCCATTAGAAGATTTTGCACTATCCTGAGTTATAAAGATCTGATTGTAAATAACGATAACAGCATATTCACTACAACATAAATTAAATTCTTGGATAAAGAGATAAACATAATACTATCTACAGAGAATTAAATATTTTTGATTAACCCGAAATCAATTATGTAATTCAATAAATTACAAAAATGTATAGGTATGATGATCTTCCATCACAGTTTTATTCCGCTAACGGTAACATATATTAAAGATATCTTTAAAGTATTCTACCAACTAATTAAAGTATCTAAATTATTAAAATGGTCCTCTGAAATTTCTAAATAATTTCAAAAGCTAAACTCAATTTAACTAACTTACTATGTTAGTAAATCTTTCTAATAACACTCTAGATAAAGTTGTAATTTGAAAATCGCCATTGGAGCAGCAAAAAAAATATTAATTCTATTTGAATTTTTTAAAATAATTTGTTAATATATTTTATATATATACAAATAAAATTCTTATAAAATCCCTATAGATAAGATGACATCAACGTATATATTGGTACAGTCATATCTATGATTATTATCTTATTTTTCCAACTAAGCAATTATTGGTCGTACAATGAAGTAACACATCTAATAATTTTAATTATGTTTCATGAGCTAGTCTTTTTTTTCGTTTTCACCTAGTGTCTAGGCTATTGAATAGGGCCTTGTATATATTGTTATACATATTATAATTATATTTTATTAACCGATATGGTTTTTTAAATCTATATACTATATATACTATGTATTATGATTTCCCTTACTATCTACATATATATATATATATATATATATATATATATATATATATATGTCTTATGATATAATGCAACATGATATAGCAACATGATATAATGTTATCTCAGTTTATAAATTACAGATGTCCTTTCAATGTTTTAGTTCACTATCTTTTTCAGAGATATATCAGATAATGTTAAGAGAAATCAAATATATAATGATTCTCTTTCGAATTCGAAATCAAGTGTATATAAAAAAAAGTAATTTAACAATTAACATCATTAACAATTAATACACAATCTTAGCCGTGCCTATATTAAATAATATTACGTAATGTGTTTATAATATACTTAAATATTTCCTAAATTCAATAATAGAGTGATATGAGCTAAAACTGTAATATATAATTATAATATAACGCCATCCCCAATTATAATCAAAATACGCCCAATATGGAAAATCCATCATAAAATCTATGTACTATAATCCATTAACTTGGTACAACGTGGATACCTATTACAAATACATATTTCTCAATAATGAAAGATTCTCTGTTATTCGGTAGGGATAATAATTACGGATATTTTTTAGTGTACCTTCTAAAACATTAACCGCTTGTTCATACTCGTCATCCCATATCACCTCCCTTTATTCACTTTGATTATACCTTAACGTATCAGGCTAATTAGCAATAAATAATATTTTTAATTTTCCAATTCTAATTCACTTCTCCGATATCATCTAAATGCTGCATCGTATGTATTTCAAGTATTTATATATTCTCGAGTATAGACCGATTGAAGGTCAAAATATGAACATAACTTAGCCCCTACTATGGTTTATAATGTCATCAACTATCAATTCAGGTTAAGAATTACTTATTATTTTAACATTCAGTATTATATAGTCTACATATTGTTCTTATATCCCCACTAACCTACTTTACTATGATCAACGTGCTCACTTAAGATTTATTCGATCTCACTATAATCCTTTGTCTGCATCATGCCTCTAATTTGTTTTTCACTGAACCACTCCGTCAGAATTACCTTCATGTATGGTTCTACTGATAATTAATTTACTGTCCAAATATTGAGATTCTAATCTCTAAAATTTGAAATCACCATCTTTTTCTAAAAACAATGTACGATAATCATCTATCAATCCTACTAATGACTTCATTATATTTACTTCTCCGTATCCAATTTATATGTTTGGCCCTATTTGTCAAACATTCTTAATATAATTTATCATACCGTTGTCTTCACCTTTTCCTCTCTTTCTGTTAATCCCAAATATCAAATCTGGATAATAAATACATAACCACATTATATATGTATTCTCTCATCCTTACTACAAACCCAACTTCCCCCTCCGTCTAATCTATTGCACTACATCTATCTTTAACATCTTCAATTTCTATAATTTCTACTACACTAGCGTTTGAAATTATTAACTTCAGTTTCGTACTCTATAATCCAAATATTTATAGGCTTATAAGCATCGCACTATATAATGGATACCTGATTCCCAGATACACCAATATATCTAGTAGTATAGTACATATCCCAAACCTTAACCTAGAACAATACCCTATTATCCAGAGTTTCTATATATATATCCCAACTTCTCATTTTCTAACACTATAATCTATTTATTTAGACGTTCTATTTTTTAGCATTTTTTATTCTCTCACTTATCCTTTCTCTATAACATTTATCCTGCTTCTTATCTAGTATTTCAATTAGGTTAGTTCTCTATGATTATAAAATATATTTAACTATAAGCCCAGGTGCTCACAGTTATATATGTATGTTATACTCAATTTTAATATCAAAGATATTTTGTTTTATAATATATAAAAATCATATTTATTTTTTAAAATATAATTATATTAGTATAGAAGAAGAGCTGTATCGTGTATCTATACTATAATATATTTATTATAAATGCAGAAATGTATATACCTACAAGGATTCCCATATCATATATTATTCTTGTGCATACATTTAATACAATAAAATATTCTTATGTTCATTGTTAATATTGTTTTAAGTTAAATATATAACATCTCCTTGAAATAACACTATATATACCTTTTAATCTGGAACTATATGAATACAATTATAATTATATAAGTTATATTAATACAATGTAAAATAAATAGTGTATATATTGCAATTTTTACAATTAAAAATCAAGATTGTTATTGGTATTGATCAAAGTGGCCAACATAATAGATTTTGGTCAATAGTCCAGTATATTGCATTGTTCTCGGATCTTATTGTTCCATGGTATTTAAGTATACGCACCAATATTTATTGTTCAGTGAATTCATTATAAATCTTAATTATAAATTTTATTTCTCTATATAGTGAGGTTGACTTATTCAAAGTGGTGAGTATTTTAGTTGTGAATATACACTTATTTATATAATATGATCTAATCATATATATTTATTATTATATTCAATAATTGAAATATTATACTAATACATGATTTATTGAGAAATTAAAAAGACATCTTTTAATTATAACTAGTTCTCATTAATATCAATTAGAATAATTTGATTTTTGATTTATTTAATTACATATTTTAATAATTTTAGTAATTATAATATCTGCATTTATGATTGTTTACCAATATACAATATCAATGAACCCTGATTTGGGAATATATAAATAATTTTTAAATCTTGATATATTTCTGATAAATAATATTATTCACTAAATTATATAAATGATAATTTTATTTAAATAATTATATTATGTATGTAATCTAGATTATATTATGATAACGTTTCAATAGTTTATTACAATAGTAATTGAACTATAATAAAGTTAATGTGATTTCTAATCTAAATTATATTATACTATTATTATATTATACTATATTGTAAACGATGCCATATCATTTGATCCATACAATAATTCACACACATATATATATATATATATATATATATATATATATAATATTAATGATTAAGGTACTTAATACTATATATATTATATAGTATGTACCAACATTATATCTGGAAGCTACATTGTATAATATAATAATATAAAATAATTATATTTTATCTAATATTAAATTTGATAAAACTCATTAATAGTGATAGACCTAAATATGAAAAATCATATATATATATATATATATATGTATATATATGTATGTCATATATTCATATATAATTATAAATTATATTTGCATTTAAGATTTATCAATAAGGAAAAATGGTCGAAACATTCAATCAAGAATTAACTTCAATAATAAATAAAAGATTTCAAGTTTTTACTGTTAATAAACCAAACGATGTAACAAATGGGGTTATTTATCTTTAAATTATACATATATATATATATATATATATATATATATATATATATATAGATAATGATTATTAATTAGATATTTAAAAATATAGTGTACATGTTTCCATTTAGTATTTATCACAATTTGCAAAGAATTTACAACATGACCAATATGCATTATTCAATATGGCTAATGTTTCAGCAATATCTGACCAGGTTACAAAACTTATTATCAATTATAAATATTTAATTATTATGTTATTTTATAACCTTTCTAAATATCCCAAATAAACCTTATATTACCAAATAATTATATTTTATAAAGAATTAATTGACTAGTCAATAATTAAAATATATAATTTTTTAAATTTAATAATTAAAATATATAGTTTACACATATAGTTTTTACAATATTCAGCATACAATTGAATTATTTATTAATCTTTAATAACATAATTAATAATCTCTTATACTAGATTACAAAATAATAATAATATACATATTAGTAATGTATACATACTTCGAATTTTTTTTTAATATAATGCATTTAATGAATAGAATTTATTAAGTGATGGTATTAAAATGCGGTTAAAACGAATGAGCTCACTTGCTATCCAAGCACGAAAGAAATCATTGAAAGATCAACAAGTTTTAACGATGAGAGCCGAATTAGGTTTTGTCTATTACAATATTATATACTGTATTTATTCATTATTTAGTTAATAATTATTTTATATTATTAATTAATCAGTAACATTTAGTATATGTATATGTATACGATTTAATTTTTATATTGACTTACTTAGAATATATATACGTGATAGAATATTTCCGTTGCATTAACCCTTTACATTTCAACAACGACACATTAATAACGATACAATGATGAAGTGATTTATATAAATTTTAATAATAAGTATATATGTCTATTGAAATACTATCATAATTTTATACAAATATCTGTACTTACATTTTAAATAACAACTTATCTATATAATATTTTATAATTCAAAATGAGTTGTATTTAATTTATATATGATCTCATACATTTTTAGATATCTTATTTAATTTTAGATTTTTCATCTTAATATAACATTAAAATCATATATATATATGTGTGTGTGTGTGTGTGTGTGTGTGTGTGTGTGTGTGTGTGTGTATGTGTGTGTGTGTGTGTGTGTGTGTGTATTAGCATCATTTAAGTCACTCTTGTAAATTCCTATCAATTTAGTTATTTCAATAACATATTTTCATATAATATATATTATACGAACTAGGATCGTAAATTTAAATTAATATTGATTTTAATATTTATATTGATTTTATTTCTAAAATATTATTTGCTGTATATAATTTTTCATATGATTATTGATTCTTTTAATTCTTATTTTCAATAATTAATTTACATATGTAATCATTTAATTTATGTATTTACTCTTATAAATTAATCTTATTAATATATAATACACCCATAGATAGAATATCAAAGAGTGATAAGCATAACGAATTACGTACTAATGATATAGTAACTGAAGAAATAAAATTAGAAAAATGTGACATTAATAAGGATATAAAAGATAGAAAAATAAAAATTCTTAAAAGAAGGATGTCTGTTAGGAATCGATTAGAGGTTATATAATATATATATATATATCATATATATCATATGTGAAAGATGTATGCATGAGTATATTATAAGTATATTTTAAAAAATACGTATTCAAAATATGTTTTAATACCTATAAATTATATGTAATTAATATACGTATATATATCATATATTTATTTATAAATATATAATAAAAATATACTATATAATATAGTATTTGATATACATATATGATAAAGAATGTATGCATATATAATCGATCTATAAAAGTGGAGGTATACTACCAATCATTCAACATCCTCTAAACATTAATTCATTTTTAATTAATCTAGGATACATTATTTTTGAAGACTAAATATATTATTATATTATTTTTATTTATGAAATGAAGCTACTCTATAGCCATATATTATGGTATAAATATTATTATTTTGTTGAGTTATTACAACTAATTAAATTTTTAAAAATTTAATTCCCATTCTTCTTGCACTTTGATCCTTAAAAATGGAATTATATTATATTTTGCATTTAAAAATAAAAAATTCTAATATATGATATTTTAACTAATTATTTATATATTACCTAAATGAATTTATTTTTTAACTAACCCAATATTTAAATATGTATTTTCGAATATTGGATTAGTTAAGAAAAATATTCAGTTTTGAAAAACATACAATACGATTTAAATAAAATATATATATGTGAATTTGTAATTTAGTTACAATACGAGAATAAATAAATAATTTTATTAATTAATTATTAATACAAATAAATATATACATAACTGATAATATTTAGATGTATATAAATAAAATAAAATGAACTATATTTTGATCCTGGTTAAACTAATTAAAATTATTTATATAACATTTATATTTCTAATAAACTAAATGTATCTGGTTCTGGAAAAATATCTAATATATTTATTTTTATTATGTTTATTAAATTCAATTAAATATTATTTAATAAATTTTCTGTTAGATGGTCCGAGGAGAGTCTTGGGATATTCCGAAAATGAAAGAGATATTCCAAGGATCTATGAAAGGTATAGACCAGATATCAGGATTAAAGATTTCAAGACAGACCAATTGTAAATTTAGAAAACCAGGTCAAGCTACAAGATGTTTCCGCGTGGCTGCACGAAGGGTGTATATTTTAATAAGATGGATGGCAGCTTTCAATGGGTTATAATAAAATTGTTTTCATATTACTTTACTATGTAAAATATTATGTAATTTATAATAAAATAGGCCAAATCAAAAGAGAAAAGAAATGCAAACATTCTTTGATATGGCACATGAAATTGATAATCGCAGTGCTGAAAAACACAGACAAGAAGCTTCAGGGTTGACATTTAATGCAAGCTACTATAGAGCAAATAAAGAGGTTATCTTAATAGATTGATTTTATAACATATAAGATAATACTAAAAATAGTCTTATATAATTATTAAATAGAGATCTTAGTTTAGTTATGATTGAAATGTAATTTTCTAAAGTTGTTTATATAATACTTTAAATGTATTTATACAAAGTACAACATTTGTGTATAATTAGAATATAAAAAATATATTACGTAAAATGCACCATGCATTTATTAAATTTAAATATCGTAAATAATTATTAATATAACCATAAAGTTCTATAATATTTCTATACTTTATAATTTATATATCTATAATTTAAATTATATTATTGCCAGTTTGAATTTTGCTATTTACTCCATAGAGTCCACTAAATTGAGTATGAATTCCATCACTCATTTTTATCTATACACATACATACGCATACTCGCACACACACACATATACGCACACATACACATACATACACCCACAAACATATATATATATATATATATATATATATATATATATATATATATATAATACATTGCTTGCGAGGTCTAATGCTGGCGAGCACCGCATAAATAAATAAATAAATAAATACCACATGTATAGCTTAACTGTAACGTGTATCTTTTATTAACGTAACTTTAAAACGCTTTAGACTCTTCATGGTATAATAATAAATAGTTAAGATAAATGTAATTATCAATAGTAATGGTAGTTATTATCAAGTAATTAATATCTATATAAATAATTTACTGTCAAATCAATAATGGAAAATATACAAGTGTCAAAATACGTCCTTGACATAACTTGATATACAAACGGTAAAATAACAAATAATGTATAACGGATAATGTAATTAATGATAAGTAATGGTATTTACAAATCTTAGTGATATTATAGCTTAATTCCATATCATGGGATATGATAATATAACAATCATCCAAACTTTTTTTTTTAGTTGAGAATTTTTTTAATACCCAGAAAAAAATACTCTGTCTAAACCATATTCTACTATTATTCCATTTCCCTGGCCTCCATAACCACATATAATATGGCATCCTCTCTCATCAGCAGTTACGAGGTCTTAATCTATCGCTCCAGATATTCCGTTTCGTTTTGTTCACATTGTATGACCAGCGCATCCTGTCTTGATCCAGCTCGCATATCTTAATGTCTATACGATTTACAACCTTCCTATTGCTCTGTGAATTTTCAACTTCGTTTCCCTTTCTATTTTTCACACTCCATCTATTTTCCTCACAGTACTTATGTATTATATTTCTCCCAAGAACTCGTTTACTTATATAAACTTCACTACCTATCTCGATATCGTCATTCAGCTTAGTGTTTTCGTAATTTTTCTTCTTTTCGTCTAAATTAATTTCGTAGTTCAAACATAGTTGATGTATTATATTTAACAGAAATTTTGCGCCTTTGGTATTGTTTATTTCTACGGTATACCATTGATTCTAAACCATTTCTGCACTAATATTTTCGCAACTGTAGTGGCTTTCTGATCTTTTGTCGGTACGGCTACTGTAAATTTACTGTATGCATTAACAATTACAATTATGTTCTCAACCCCGGCTTCAGATTTGTCTACTGTAGTAAAGTCCATGCAGTACCTCTAAAGGTCTATTGTATTTAATAGTACACATTCTTTTTCTTAAAGGTTTCTTCTGTATAGTGCATACTTTACAATACCCTATATACATATCTGAAATATAATATAAATATATATATATATATATATATATATATATATATATATTATATAATGGCTGCTACATATTATAAATATACTATTCTATAATAAGAATTAGTAAATAAATATTAATATTATTATATTTTTCATTACTAAGTAACATTTATCAATAATAAATTTCGATATGTTGATTATTCTAAAATGTTGTGATTATGTACGAATTTATAGGAGATTATTGAGGCATTTAGATAATTATTTTTATATAAAATAATATCTTTGATTTGTATAATATTAAATATATATTAAAATTAATTTATAGATAATTATATCAACCGAAGTAAAGAAACTTTTAACTCTGACATCTGAAAATAGAACTCCTGAAATGATACAAAGGGTACATTTGTATTATAGTACTATGTTATTAATATATATATATATATATATATATATATATATATATAAATAAATATATATTCCTACTTATTTATGTATTTGTTATTTTTTTAAATAATTTATATAAATTTATAAAAAAAGATAATAGTATATCTTACTATATTGTTTACTATATTTTAAATGGTAAACCAAGAAAAGCTAAATACATAACCTAGATCACTATTTTGTATACTTTCTATTTGAAATATATAATTAAGATATCATGAAAATGCGCTAAAAACTATTTTCGTTTTTAAAGAAAAATAATTTAATTAATGTTTTGGGATTTTTGTATTATCGAATTTTAAGCAAAGGCTGCTTGATTATACAGCTTATAGTACTTATTCTTGGTATTTCTAAATTTATTTTGAGAGTAACGAGCGAGATATATTTATGATATTATGTTATTTCCATTTGAATACAATTATATTATTGTATATGATGCAATAATATAATTATTAGAATAACGCATATAAAGTATTATTTCTCAGAAATAATTATTAAAGATAATAATTATAATTCATTTTTATTTATATAAATTTTACATGTATTTATATTTGGGGGTAGAGGGCGAGGAAGAAGACGAGGGAGAGGGAGATGGAGAGGGAGAGGGAGAGGGAGAGGGAGAGGGAGAGGGAGAGGGAGAGGGAGAGGGAGAGGGAGAGGGAGAGGGAGAGGGAGAGGGAGAGGGAGAGGGAGAGGGAGAGGGAGAGGGAGAGGGAGAGGGAGAGGCAGAGGGAGAGGGAAATAGGGTAAATAAATGTAAATGATTATTTATTTAATTTAAAATATATGATTATTATTTATTACAAATAATGTATTATACAATAGTATATAATTATGTTCAATTTATATAATAGATTATAATTATACATAGTATAGTACTTATAGCAATATTTATAAATGTAGGTAGCAATGTATAAATTAAATCTCAATATATATTATTTATTATAACAAATTGTACACAAAAAGTTATTTATTATTATTATTGATTACAATCTTGTAATGTTATGATAACATTATTAAATACGCAATTTTTATAAGTTAAGGGGTGCATATTCATTGAATATTAATTTTAAAATAGTTTACTGATTTTTGTCTTATACATTTATTACTATATTTAGTATATATGATTCCTATGTATTCCAAACCCAAACTATAATGAGATTTTATTTTGTCGAACAATTTATATATAAATATTTTTTAAATATCACTTTAGATTAAATTCATGTTATAACAATTTAAATTAGATAACTGACTATAAAATATAGAATTTAATATTAATTTATTTTATTATATAATGATATAAATGTTAATTTAATAATACACTTTTATAGATTTAAGATAAATACCAAAACTGTATTTTATTTTAATTTTTCAATTCAAATATTTTAGATTGTGAATAGCCTACAAGCCCTTTCAAACTTCTCGGAATATCCTTTACACATGCAAGAGAAGCTTGGCAGAGTTGCCTGGTATGAAACGTTAGTTATGAATTGCAAAATTTAAAAAATAATTTAAAAAAAAAATAATGATCTACAGAATAATATACATTACTGTCAATCAATGAATAAATACATATATACTAGATATTTATACTTATATTTACATATAAGTATACTTAAATGTAAGTTAATTTAATTAAAAAATAGATAAAGTTAATTGAAATTGAATCAATAACATGATTAAAAGAAATAATTAATTATGAATTATAGATTCCCGGCTTATATTTTTTATAGTGGGACTACAAGTACACATTTTAGTTTATCAGTATATGTACTATTGTATAATATAGTTATATGCATATATTAATTAATAGGGTAGCAGCTGGAAGATTGATATTACGTGAAGGGCATCCAGCTGAGCATTTCTACTTCATCCTTTCTGGCCACGGTTATATAAGTATCCTATAGGGTACACTTTCTATATATAGCGTCATAAATATCATATAATTTGTATTACTACAATATATATGGTTTAAAAGGAATATAATTACATATGCATACAATCAAAATAAATAGTAAATATAATACCTTAAATGGCAGTACATATAAGTATATTCCTAATTTTAATATATAATATATATTACATCTATTCTATAGTTACGATTAAGTTTTAGTTTAAAATTCTAAATAATTATTATGTTATACAACTAATATGAACAAAGTCTTGCATGTAACTATTTAAAATAAATAAATATCTCCTTAAACTTCCTTATAGCCATTATATATAATAATATATCTATAATAATTATAATAATTATAGCACAGAAATATAATAATTATAGTTAAGATATATAATAATTAGAGCCAAAATATATAATAATTAGAGCCAATATATATAATAATTATAAGCAAGATATATAATAATTATAACCGAGATATATAATAATTATAGACAATATAGACAATAAGTATTGCATACATATATATAATAAGTACAGCCATGATATACAATTATTATTGCCTAAATATATAATAATTATAGCCATGATATATAATAATTATAACCAAGATATATAATTATGTTATTGATATTAAACTACCAAAGCCTTTAGTAAAATATTTGATAATATAAAGTATACATATTTATTATTATTGAAATTTATTTAGTGTTGATTAATGTGATAATATATTATTTTATCAATATATAATTTCCTAAAATAAATAGTAAAATAAATTATTTTAATTATATTCTTAATAATTTAATAATAGTATATCTTCATTTTGAATTAAAAAAGTGATACTTTTTTTAAGTCATAAGTTGAAAAAAAAATTAATTATTGTTTTAAAAGTTTCATAAAATTAGGCAATAGTAATTACAAATATATCCTGTAAATAAATAATCTACAAATTAAGTTACGTTTAAGTTAACTAAACTATGTATTTGGTAGCTATCAAATCTATGTTAGAAACTGTTAGAAAAAGGGTTTTCTATGAGTCGATTTTAGCTAGGAAATCCTTTCAATTTTCAAAAGGTTTTTCCAGGTTTTTAATCGACTTTAAAACCTTCTAACATTTGTAAAGGGTTTTCTAGAGTTATGTTTAGTTAAAAACCTTTATAAAATAATAAACATTATATAAAGAATTTTCATACTCATTAATTATTGAAATACTATTTTACATTAAATATATATATATATATATATATATATATATATATGAATTATTTTTCATTAAATATATATATATATGAATTATTTTTAATAATTATATGAATTATTTTTCATACAGTTGACTAGTAATATAATTCTGAAATACTATTTATACATTTTATTGTTATAAAATATATGTTATCAAAAAATTTAATATTGTTTTTATACTAATAAAGTGTATTTATAAGTATATTTGCAATATTGTCTACGATAATTATTATATAATACATATATTTAATTATATAAAATAAATTGTGTCTTTAATATAAGTAAATTTGGATCATTAGTCCAAATCTGTTATACAGAAACAAAAGTAATTTTTAAAGTTCGAATTAATACCTGCATGTGGTTAGTATAAAACATATCCCATTTGTACATCAGACTATATATAACAAATGAGATGTATATTTCGTATGTCATATCATACTTGTTTAATAATAAAATTTAATAATAAAATATTGAATATCCAAAATTTAAGTTATATAATATATATATTTATTTTCCTTTTTATATATCCTAAATATCGATTAAATTACATATAATAAATAATGTAAATATTTTGTATGTCATATCACACTTGTTTAATATTAAAATATTGAATATTCAGGATTTATTTTATATAATATATATATTTATATACCCTATATTGGTAAATATTTGCCGATATGATTTATATTTTAAACCATTATAATACTCTTGTTCATAAAATATTTTTTTTCTATATTATATCTATTATGCCATATATAATATAGTATTTTTTATATTGTTATTATCGCACAGTTCTTCAACATCTTCAAATCAGTATAGTTTTGAAATAAATTTAACAAATGGAAATTAAGTTTAATTACAATTATTGAATCAAAATATCAAAACAAAATTATAAAAATGTTCATAACAAATACATTTTTAACAATTTAAATTATGTTTACACATTATAATTATGTAATTATAATGTGTTATATGTTATATATGTTATATATGTTATATATGTTATATATGTTATATATGTTATATATGTTATATATGTTATATATGTTATATCATTTATAATGATTACAGATAATTAAATGTAAGGGGGAAATGCGTTCAATAATGATCTCTTAAATTATGTGTTAGTAATTATATTTTTTATCTATGTTATATATTATATTTATATTAATGATCTGTATGATCAATATATATATATGATAAGATATAACATATATATTATATGAACTTGTACTATAATTTTAAATATCTACTTTTTCAGATGTCCATATTTTACTTCTAGTATAAAAGTTATGCTAGATTATTTGCTATTAATTACCAATTTTTGTAATTTTTGTAATGTTTCATATTTCATATAGAAAGTATACTTTCTATAGTGATCACTCCAATATCTGAAAGAATTTCTAAATATATGGATATTATGAAACATCATATGTTATTATCAACATCAAATATTTATATTATGCAGTTAGTTCTTTAGTAAATATTCATATATATATTATACATGTGTTTAATTAACTGTACTCTATAAAATTAATATTGATATTATAATCTCAATATAGGGTTGTATGCAGAATACAAAATTACCCATATTTTGCGTATTTGAAAAAACATAGATATTGCAGAAATATTCTAATTATATCCGGCTTTGTCAATTGTCGAAATTGTTTGTGAAAATATAATATATTCTTTTATTTGATATTCATTTTAATAAGCGTATAATATTGTATTAGATTGTTTTATATTTTTAGGCATTTATAAGTTTAACAAAATGGGGATAGAACTTAATAATATTAATAAAATGTATTCCAATTGATATCATTAAATATACAATATATACCCAATATACAAGTATATGCAATACATATATTTCAACTTTCGATAAACCATTAAATCGAGTGTGTATCCCAGAAAGATGAATTTTTAATATTTGTATTAAATGACATGGCTTATGTATAATAAATACTCTAATTATTATTAGTATTTTTACAGATACAACATTTGTGTTTACAGTTTATTTACAGGCAAAATTAATAATGAATTATGATTTATTTACTAAAATGCAAAGGTTTATTTTAATATTTAGATTATTATAAATTTTAATTCAAATGTATTTAAAATTATTTCTTAATATTGAATCTTCATATCCTACAATAGTAATAATTGATAGAAATGATGGATATACAATTATGAATGAAGAAATGCGATAGCATTATAGAGTGGAATATATATATCATTTAAAACGAATTATTTTATATATTTATTTTATGTTTATGATTTTAATTTATGTATATGTCCGAAAATGTACAAGTGTAATTAAAAAACTTAAATTGTAAATATTCCATTTATATTGTGATATATATTTCGATATATTATAATTATCTACATTTAGTATAACACTTATAATTATATATTTGTATTATACATTATAATTTTAATGTTAATTATTATTTTGTATTATAATTATATCATGCTTTTAGTTTTCTTAATAAATATATTTTCCAAATATATATATTATATTTTTTGTAATAATTATATGAAAATTAGTATATAGAAAATCCTTATTAAATTATCTAGAATACAATGTTATTTTAAACTTACATAACCCTATTATAATGATCTAAAAACCATTATGTTTTTAACCTACAAAAACCCTGATTTTTAAATATCTAAGAAAACCTATTTTTATAATATCTAGAAAACCCTTTATTTAGATATCCAGAAAACCCTCAAAAGGGTTCTAATACAGACCATTCTGGAAAAACCTTTTTCATATGCAATAGAAAACTATTTTTTCTACAGTATACATCAAATATTTAATTTACAATGTGTCTAAAACCCATAATGTAGTGGGTTATATATTTACCGCCCGATTAACTCTGAACGCTTTATGTCCAATATATACAAATTAGAATATTTTGTTTTTTTAAATTGATAAAAGATATAAATATATAAATATCAAAATATAAGATTAAAAATATAAATATATTTATATCCAATCATGATTAATAAAATATAAATATATATTTTATATCATTTATTATTTTATCATTATATAAGTATCTCATTAATTATTTCTTAATTTCTGGAGACTTTCGACAAATCAACACGTCCATTTTTTGAGATACTTTTGAACTTTCATTATCCTATGTGCGTAAATTCATGAATTAAAATCAATTAAATATAATGTGAACTATTAAACTTATGATAATGGTCTAATATATTTATTACATATTTAAGTCATGATAATACTTATTATTCCTATACTTTAATAAATTATTTATATTTATTTAATTATTTAATATAATATAATAGATTATAATATTACAAATCAATTAATTAATTATTAAACTATATATATTGTTATCGTCATTATGAATTATTAGTTGAACTTTTATTGAACTTAAAATAATAATTTACTAACAAATAATTAACTGAAATATATCATCTTATCTTTCCATCAGCTTTGTAGTTTTATTCAGAACGAAATTCCGGTATAAAATTAAACTTAGTATCTCGGAAATTATACTTCGCAGTTTCATCTATGCAAGTTTGGACAAATATGATTTCTAAAATATATCATTGGTATTCTATAGTTAAAGTTAATATATGTTAATATATGACTCATGCCAATCTTAATCAACTATATAATGAACATATATGTGATATTAAGGCATTGATGATAAATTGTGTATTCTATAATATTTTACTTCATTAAGAACTAGTTAATATAAATTAAGATATTATTATTGTATTTGAATAATTTAAAAAAGAGGTTTTTGAATATCATTTATATTTGTATAATATATATATATATATATATATATATATATATATATATATATATCAGCAACATTTTCTTTCTTGTACATGTATTTAAAAAATATAACATATATGATCCCGTTATTATTAATGATTTAATTGTATCTACCGTTCTTGTCTCTTCTTTATAAATTCCAATTAGTATAAACTCGATAGTTTCAAATGAGTTTATAATCGAATTTTGTTTTATTCAAATTCTTGATATTTGTAAATCACCCGAGGACATAAATATTATTATACATAAGTGTTATAATAATTAACTAGTAATGAATGATTGTATTACATTCTTAAATTTCATTAAAAATATATTAATTTTAAAATTATTATATATTATATATTTAATATATAATCAGTGTACTCTTCATAACTTATATAACAATTTTATAGTATTTATGATGGTCAATTATTATATATAGTATAGCTATTTTTCATCTCCTAGTGGATTTCAATAAATCTCAACGTATGTAATAATTTAGTGTAATAGACGAATAAATATTTATATATATATATATATATATATATATATTATATAGTAATATATACAATATATATTGTTAACTTACAATTCATATGAGTTTATATAAAAGTTATACATTCACATAAAACAAATTTAAATTCATACATAAATAATAAAGGTATATATAGTTTTACTTTATGTAATTGAAAATGTATATATTTACACTACAAATATATGCGATAGATATATAACTATAATAAAATCGAAAAAAAATATGAAATAATTAAAAATCAATAATTATAAAAAGGGTTGATTATCAGAAAGTTTATAATAAATTTAATTAATAGGTATTTATGATTTTCTTATTAAGATTTTATTTATAAGAAAGATAATTTTAAGTTTTGTTTGTTTTTATTTTTAATTGATTACTTAATTCCGGTTCTAATATTACTGAATTGTTAGAAAGTTTCAATGATCTGATAAAATTATGTTTGATTAACACATGAGAATGTCTTCAAACACAACATTAATTAAATAATGTTAATTCAAACGCATGCCAGATTATTATTATAAACGTATTTTACTTAAATAAATTATTAGTTTTTGTAATTTAAAATATTATTATCTCTTTTATAAATGTTGTTTGTTATAATTATACTAGCTTTCTTTGTAGTATACTAGTTCAATATTTAATATATGTATAAGTAATTAAAATATTAGAAGACATAATATTATATGTAGTAACATTAACGTAAACAATTAAATATTAAATTAATGAATTCGATGATATAAATTTAGAGATACTATTTTAAGTATATATTAGTTTTGATATTTTATAGATTATTTAATTTGTATATAAATTAAATTTTAATTTATTATTATTTATAGAAATACCATCTATAAATAAAACTATACTGTAGTGTTACGTATAACAGAGACTTATAATAACTACAACTTATAATTTATAAATTATAAGTTGTAGTAATATGTTATTTATATATAGAAAAAAAATGAATTTGCTTATATAAATAGCTATAGTAAAGAAAATTGAAAAAGATGCCACAACTGGAACTTTATCGATGAATATTGTTGGAAGATTAACGAAAGGACATAGTTTTGGAGTTTGTATAATGATTATTATTTAAATAAATTATTTTAATTATTTAGCGTAACACTAATTATTTCAATACCTTTATTAAATACGTAGTAATATTTGTTTTTTTTTCAATCTCTACTTTTATAGGAAATTGCTTTATTATACCATAGTAAAAGGACAGCTAGTGTAGAGAGTGTTACAAAAATGAGTTTAATAGTAATTAGAAGAGATGATTTTATGGATATATTTATGAGTCCAAAAGAAGGCCAAGAATCTGACCATATAAATTATATTAAGTAAGTTGAGTAATAATAATTACTATCTTTTTATATCGATTCATTAATTAATTATATAGTTCATATAAATATTTAATTAATAAATTGTAGAAAAATGAAATTTTTGGAAAATTGGCCTATCGAAAAGTTAAATGAAAATCCAGAATTTGTTTTATTTCATTTTTTTAGGTAATAATTTACACTATTAATTATACATATGTACATATATATTTTTTTATAAATATAAATAAATATTTTATTTCAAATATTAATATTTTCAAAATAATATCTCAATTATGTATATTATATTACTAATATTATGTATATTATATGCTAATATTTTTATATATTATTATAGAGAAATTTTTTATTTAAGTTACACTAAACTGTATAAAATATATAAATATAATTATAAATTGACATTATTAACTTTGAATTTAGCATATAATTCAAACGATAAATGAAAATATATTTAAGTAATCTAATTATTAAATTCATAGAATTTGAAATTAATAAATATTCAAAAAATATTAATTTGTTATGAAAAACTACATAATATAAAACTATATGAATATAAAACTATATGACTATAAAACTATATTAATATAAAACTATATTAATATAAAATAATATTAATATAAACTAAATTAATATAAAACTATATTATTATAAAATTAATATAATATATATTAATATAAAATTAAATTAATATAAAACTATATTAAATATTTAATATAAAAATATATTAATATAAAATTATATTAATATACAAATATATCAAATTAATATAATGCTTTAATACAATTATTGCTAAAAATTATATGAATTTCGTGAAATTTGATTTAAATAATTAATATTTTACTAAATATTCTATACATTACATTAATTTCTTAGTTAAATTAAATTTACTATATTTATTAAAAATGACTTTGAAACTAATACTTAAAATATTTAAAGAATTTATTTGTTTAATATACAGAAATATCTAAAAAGTGTGAAATGAAAAAAACTCTTCTGGAAATTGTAATAATTACATATATTTAATGAAATGTATAGAATATATAGTAAAATATTAATTATTTAAATCAAATTTCACGAAATTCATATAATTTTTAGCAATAATTGTATTAAAGCATTATATTAATTTGATATATTTTTATATTAATATAATTTTATATTAATATATTTTTATATTAAATATTTAATATAGTTTTATATTAATTTAATTTTATATTAATATATATTATATTAATTTTATAATAATATAGTTTTATATTAATATAGTTTTATATTCATATAGTTTTATATTCATATAGTTTTATATTCATATAGTTTTATATTATGTAGTTTTTCATAACAAATTAATATTTTTTGAATATTTATTAATTTCAAATTCTATGAATTTAATAATTAGATTACTTAAATATATTTTCATTTATCGTTTGAATTATATGCTAAATTCAAAGTTAATAATGTCAATTTATAATTACATTTATATATTTTATACAGTTTAGTGTAACTTGATTCCTTCATAATATTTTTAATAATATTCATAGTATTTTACTATCTTTATTATCATTAATATTTATATATATGTATAAACCATAACTATCTTTCAGTATACAAATTATTCTTGTGGTTTATTATTTATATAAAGTATTAAATATAACTTTTATATAAAATATATATGGTTGTAATATAAATTATATAGTTAATTATAAACAATGTAATTATAATTTATTTATTTAAATTATAATTAAACAAATATGTATTATATAACATATATATTATATATTCTAGATATATATATGTATTTTTTTAAATATTAATATATAATAAAATTCTAATTATATGAATAATATTCAAAACCAGACGAGGAAATGTTATTGTAAATAACAGCAAAAAAAATGATTGGATATACGTAGTGATGTCAGTTAGTTTGAAATAGTATATCCTTTTCATATAATGTAATATTACTATATATTGATAACATGGATAAGTTTTTAAACATGATATTTTAAAATAAATAATTAATTGATAATAATTAAAAGCAATTAGTATTACATATCAACCAAATAAAAATTAATTTTACAAATAAATATATATTCTGATAGACTTCCAATAACTGTATTTATAATGCATATTTTAAAATTAATAATTATATACTATAATTAAATATATTTGCATCTGCATACAATTATTTAATAATATTTAATATATTTAATATTAGAAAGAAATTAAATTTTAATATTAATAAATAATACTTTTTTATTAATAATTAAAAAATATAATTAATAATTTAATTTAAAACAGTAATAATCAAATATAACCGATATATGAATGTTATATAAAAATTCATAAATTATAAAATGGAATATAATAATTATTTATTTGGACTCCTAATTAGAATGATACTTTACATAGAATTCTATAAAATAATGTTACTCATTTAACTATTTATATTTATGAAATTTATTAGATTAAAATAAATTATTATTATATTTTTCTATTATTATTTAACTAGTATTAAATTATTAACTGTTATATTTTATTCAATTAGACTATTAATTATGATATTCAAAATAACCGTGTATTGCGATAAATTATTTAATTATAGAATATTATAATTTTAAAATATAAATTAAATTTAATTATATTTTTTAAATATACTTTAAAAATATATTATTAATACATATTTAGTTTTTAAATTTAAATAACAATTTGATTGGAGTGTTAAAGTCCACTGGGCATATACTATGGACATCGTCCATAGTATAATAATATGTGTTCTCTATATGAAAAAAATCACACTAGTGATTTTAAATCCATTATTTTACTTGTAATAATTTTTTTTTAATATACAATTTACAATTTTAGCAAACTGTTTTGCAACTTATTGAACACACTTATAGGGAAATTGCAGAGTTATAGCAGCTCTAAAGGCTGCAAATCCAGAAAGAGTAAAAAAGGGGAAAAAAAGAATAATACCACTAGTTGAATTAACAAGTCCATTATACGGTTTTATATATAGTTAATATATATGGTTATATATATATATATATATATATATATATATATATATTAAACAGAATCTAAGTTATACTCAGGAAAAAAATCATGTATAGAAAGTAGAAAAAAATCAATGAATATATTTGGATCAGATTTGAAATCTACAATAGGAATACAGGTATAACATGATTATTTTAGTAATGTATTATATGTAATGCTGATTGAATACATAATAATCTATATTCATACATTATCATTATTTATAAATTAAATTAATTATCTTAAGATATTCTCTTTCATATATGAAATGCTTTATTTTAATATTTGATATTACTGAACATTCATTATTATTACTCTATATAGTATTGTATATCTAATATAATATTTACAGGAGACATATTCTGATGATGAATGCTTATTATCAGAACGACCCATAACAAGCGTTATTCCACATGGTAGAAAAGTAAACCAGGTTAATAAATTGAATATAAATGTAGTACTATCCTATAAATGCGATATATCCAATTATAGTATTTAATTTAATAGAATATATTTATTTTAGGAGTTGATATTTAAACGGTCACTGACTGCTGTAGAAAGGAGCAACAATTCAATATCAAATCTGAGCCATATGGTGAATAACAATGTTAAATTATATTTATACAATAATGACAAATATTACATCCCATTTTATATTTATTTAAAATAACAAAATTTAATTAAAATTTAATTATTATACGCAAAAAAAATAATTGTGAAATTATTAGAAATATTACTTATTTAAGATATTATCTACTACAATATATACATATATTTATATATATACATATATATATATATATATATATATATATATATATATATATATATATATATATTTGCCATACGAGATGCATTTGATAATATTATTGTTAATTTTAATATTTTATTGCTCATTATTGAAGTTATAAATCTTAATTAAATTTACTTTATCTGGTCAAAGTAAATTTTATAAATAAATAATGTTGCCACATATTGACGATATATATATATATATATATATATGTACGTTTATGTACTTGTGTGTATGTATGTTTGTGTATATGTGTGCATGTGTATATGTGCGTGTATTTGTGTGCGTGTATTTGTGCGCGTGTGTTTATGTGTGTGTGCGTGTGTGTGGGTGTGGGTGTGTGTATTTGTATGCGTGTGGGTGTGTTAATATGTAATGTTTATGTATATCTATGCATGTATTTTTTTATGAATTCATATAATATTCATATAACTAAATTAAATAGCAGCATCCTAAAACCTCAACTCCTAAACCAACAAAATCTGCACCACCATCCATAACAAATGATAAAATATGTTATGTTAACCTAAGAACACTTAGACCTACAGATGTTTTTGTTAGTAAAAATATATGAATATTATTTAAAATTAAATCAAATCATATTTTACTGATATGATATAATAATTTTTACTTTCAAGAGTATATTTACTTTATAGGGTTTGGAAGAAATTATATTTGAAGAAGATCAAAAAATAGCAATTAAACGAACTTCTGTTACACTTGTAAGTTTATATGTAAAAAGTAATGTTAATCTATACATTATGATTAAAAAATAAATGTATGTATTTATTTATTGATAATACATTGCAACTTTGATGTATGTGACTATGATTATATATTATATTCTATCTTTTTTATAAATATAAATTATGTTATGAGTTATATTATCAATATTAATAACAATTGTTTATCATTTCAATTATTGTAAATAAATTGTAAACGCGTATTTAGTAATATTAATAATATTATTTTTAATATTGATAATATAATTTTTAAAATGAGTTTAATCAATTTATCAATTTATCAATAACATAAATATATCAATAATATATTTCATTAGAAACATTATAACATAGGTATAGTTATTTGTATTTATTATTTATTTATTATTCTTAAGAATTCAATGCGTCAATATTTATTATTTAATTAACCAAAGGTCAGTGATGGTGCTGAGATCGTAATGTTAAAAAGAGACTTTTTCGTCAAATACGCTGATGAAATATGTAGAAAAGAGCTTAGATCAAATGTTTTACATTATCCTGATATTACGATACTCCAGGTAATATATGCATAATTAATAGAATCAATACAATAAATACAAAATGAATTAATGACATTTAGAATACAAGTAGATAGAGAATATTATGTGTGTATATATACTTTATGATAATTATAATTTCCCCTGATATTCGATATTATATGTACACTGATGATATATAGACAAATGGACCCAACTAACAAATTATAATCCTATTTTTAAAAAAAATACCCTAAAAGCACATCACCGATATTCTTAAACTCTACAAAAACAGAACTATACGCATACTTACTAACTTTCCCAAACTCTATGTTGAAAACCCACGTATCCCAATACTAAATGAAATATCTAGGGCGCATACTAAAATATCTATCTATAATTAATTGACTGTATACTAAACCAATGCCCAACACTTTTTATAGTTGATCAGTTGTGATGAGGAATAATACCTTATTACTAATAATATCATCTCATATAATTCCGAAATAAAATATCCCCTTATGATATATTATATAGATTATTATATATACATAGAATATTTTATAGAGACAAAATTAGTTATTTCAATGTATAATCACAATTTTTCTATTATCCTAAAAACATTATATTTTGTACATGTAAATTGACAATAGTTTCATATTCAATTTCACTATATAGTTTTAAAATTAATTTATAAAATGAACTATAAATAACTCAATTACACTGATTAATATATATATATATATATATATATATATATATATATATATATAATATTAACATATGTATGTGTAATATATAAATACTTTTATAATAATGTTATACATTTTATAAATTGATTATATTTTCTGAAATAGGGTTTAAAATCAATATTTTAAAAATATATTTTATTAATTTATAAAATAATAGTAATTACATGGTTTTTTGAGAATTTGACAATAGGATATATTATGTATTCATTTTGTTTAATTATACCATCGATATGGAATTTAGTATTAATTAACATTTACATTATATCAATTATCTAATCATATTTATACGATCGCAGGAAAATCTTCAAAAGCAAGTTAACTGGACTAAATACCAAGAAGATTTAGTATCGAATATTATTAAATTTACAAAATATAAAAAGATTATGTTAAATTCAAATTTATAAGACTTTAATCTCCATATTTTAATATATTTATTATTATTTTATAATGAATTATTTATTAAATATAATAGTTTACGAAAATTTACCTATTCACAATCATTTCGATATTTATAAATCTTTACTTATATGTATTAAATGATACTATATTATATATAATCTATTTTAAAATTAAATACATATTATAACATAGATTAGATTATATTATAGATATTATTGTGCACGTATAATTTATAATGACAACTCATAATGAATTAAAATAACATAATTATATGATGTAGATTTATAATCCCAGTTATAAAAACATTATTTAATACACTTTTAAAATATAATAAATGCCAATTACTTATTAATCACTAGGGTACAAATATAAAAATGTAAAATATAAATGTAATTTAATACATAATTACAAAAATAAACATAGGTGATAAAAATAAGTTGGAATAATTTTAAATAATATACATACCTATAATATTAATAAAATACTAAATTAAGAATTTACATTTATTATGAAGATTTATATACGTAGGTGCATTGTGTACGATTAATTATTCATGAATAATTATTTTAGATCGAATATAGTATTAATTGAAATATATAACTTATAAATTAAGTAATAATCTGAATTGTTAATCATGTGTTTATTTTAATAACCCAGAAAGCAGTTGTTTAAAATGACATGCTAGCACGACATTATCATGTGTAATAAAAAAATGATTAAATACAAATTTGTAGAGAATTCACCATTTGGCTATATTTAAAACTATTTCTAATATATCTCATGAAAAATATCTTAAATGTTGTCATGTTTGTAATATCATTTATTTATTATATTATAATATTAATTGTGCCTATTTAATTAATTAATGTATACTAAATATAATAATCTTAATTATATGTATAATACATTTTTATAATCATTATACATTTGTATCTACAAAATAATATTATATATAATTAGTTACAATTTGGAACATTATTTCCGGAATTAAAATTCCAAATTGTAATAAATTTTTCCGGAATAATTGGTTACAATTTGGAAATAAATTTCCGGAATAATTAATTACAATTTGGAACATTATTTCTGGAATTAAAATTCCACATTGTAATCAATTATTCTGGAATAATTGGTTACAATTTGGAAATAAATTTCAGGAATAATTAATTACAATTTGGAACATTATTTCTGGAATTAAAATTCCACATTGTTATCAATTATTCCGGAATAATTGGTTACAATTTGGAATTTTAATTCCAAATTATATTAATTGTAATGGATAAATTGGTTACAATTTAAAATACATTGAGCATATTACGTTATTAATAATATATTTTCATGATTGTATTTATAACAGTAAAATAAGATTATGAATATTTTTATTTAAGATTTAGTTCAAAAATAGTAATATATACAAATACACATATGATGATGGGTGAATTGCGGCTAGTATTCTTGCGAATTGTCAGTGTCTGAAAATATTTTTTTTAGTATAATAGAAAATTTCTATTAGAAATGATGCAAAAATAATTTTATAAATATTGTAATATTAAGATGGTTATTAATTATATTATAATTCTTCAACCAATTGAATATACATATTTGTTAATTGCTTTACAGATATATTTAAATATTGTTTGACTTATTTTTAATATACATTTGTAATATTAATATGGTGAGCTGTCACTTTCTATAGTGCACATTGTTTCTGTAATAAATAAAAAAAATTAGTAAGAATTTAATTTATTTATTCCGGACATATAACTCAGGCCTATTATACCTATAAGCATGTATAATTGGTTAACGTGATTAATAATAATTCAGACTAACTGGATTCATATTTAATAATGTTATTAGATAATATTTAAGATTATAATGTATATTTATAAAATGATAATATATATTTATAAAAATATAATATATCGGAAATTAAGGAATATTAAATATAGAAATAATATATCTAAAAATAAAGTGTGTGAGTTTACTAATTAATTACATTCATGTATAAATTTAAAGGTCTTACATAAACTAGTAATTGGGATTACATCATTAACAAATAACTACAGTTGATTTCATGTTGAGAGACATAGCATCATATTAATCGTAGTAATATTCTAATTAGGAATATATAATTTGTATATTATAGTATGTAATATAATATTTAGATGATATATATATCAAGTATATATACTAGCTTTGTTCTGGTAATATATTAATTTAATATTAACCTTCTAATTCTTCAACTTTATCCTTTTTTTCAAATTCTATCGTTAAATAAATAAAATTATTTATTTCATTAAGTTATTATATATAATAATCAAAAAATATAACACATTCATTCGTAAATTTTGATACATTTTATATAATATATAAATAATGAGGTGATGTATCACCTCATTATTAACAAACATTAATAATTTAAATCAATGATAATGATAATTCTAAGATATTTTCTCGAGTATTCAGAATTGGTGGTTATATTGGTAGTAAAGGGAACATCAAAATTAGATTACAATTATTCATTAAATATGAATACAAATTAAAGCAATATATATTAAAGTTATCGTTTATTAACGTTTAAAGTTATATTTAACGAGTTATATGAATTTATAAAGTCACGTGACCGTTGTCGATGTTTTTTTATACGGCGATGTTTTATTATATGACACCGACAGAATAACTGAAGTCTGATATAACATAGTAAAAGTAGCATGTAGAGTAATTTAAGTTGGTTTCAGGTCAACTAACAATATGCTGTCTTATTATCTTTTCAACGATTAATAATATCTTATTCAATATAATATACCTTAATGTTTTTCTGTCTATAGACAAAAAAACATTAAGTAATATTATTAGCTGACTATACATATATGTATGATAGATTACATTTAAAATATTTCTTTTCTTTTCAACTTATATTTCTTGCTAAATTGGAGTACTTGTTTATTATTTATAATGCCATCAATTATAATGCTATTAATTATATTTTCATCAATTATTATATTTTAAAAATATTTTTTTTACATAAACATTATTTTATTCGTTAAATGTTATTACTGTCTTTGTTAAGAAAAATTCTATTAATTATTAAAATATACTTTCACCGTAAATTTTACTATTAATTTGTATCATATGAGATTATAATATATTTTAAATTCATATGATAATTCAAATAATTCTTATACTTATAATTTTAAAAATAGCTAATATCATTATATAGATATATTAGTTAATGTGATTAATTTATATGAGCGAGTACTACTTTTAGTAATTATTAACATATTTCCAATATGTTATTGAATAATATATTTTATAGAATAATGAAAAACGCATGGTAATCGATGATGCGTAATATCCAGAATTATTATGGCAAGTAAAATCATGGTCGATCATTCAAAAAAAAGTAGAAATTAATAGGCGTAATTCAAGTACACTTATGTTAATCAAACATTCGTTAAGAATAGCTTAAATCCATGTGGATATTATTGAAAATGAGAGATACATAATTAAATCTTGTACAATATTATTGCAATTTCTTTATTAAATAATATTTGTATTAATAATTGTGATGCATATAATGATAGAATAAACGATTATATTATATTACATAACAATGAAGATCATATTGTTAGAAATGATGGACATGATAATGTTAATATTGATAGTGTATATGCTAATAATGAAATAAACTATTTTGTAATGAGCATATTATGAATATTATTTATTAATTATTCTACTTGGTATTATATAATATATTTACAAATATATGTGAGTATGATTTAGAAGGTATCTATTTTTGAATATAATAAATTTAAACAAATTCTATTTCTGCATCCTTGTTATCATCAATGTTCCATTAATATCAATAAATAAATAACCTAAATTAATTTATGAATAATAATATATATTGTTAAAGATAAATTATACCTCTCAATTTCATATATTTTTATGTTATACATAACATGGATAATCATTACCATGGTAATGCATAGTCTACATTAAGAGGGGAGATTAGGGATTCAGATAGGTCAAGGAATCGTGGCTGGCATTGGGTGATGGGGTGATTGGTTAGTGGAATGCTATTATACATGTCAGTGCACTGACTAATTCTCTTTATCTGCGTATACCTATAATTGCAATTATGGTTACATATAAACAATTATATACATAATTAAATAAATCCGTGTTATAAAAATAATATTAACTTTGTATCCTCATTACATGTTTATATATATCATCGAATTTTTAAAATAAAAAAAGAAACAATTAAGATACAAAATTCATGTATATCAAGTTAAATCAGTAAGATAACTAATCTTAACAAAATGAATCAATGTCTACTATTATGGATAATTATAAACGCTTATTATTATATATTTCCAGTATATAAGTGTGCCGAATAAAGTGCGATAGTATTTAACATTTACTTATTAAATGTATTTGTTGGTTTCATAACAAACTTGAACTGAACTGGTGCATTTTTACATATTGGAATGCATATTTACTTATATTTAATGTAATTTTCAACACATATTTTATTTTTAAAGTTACCATATATTCATAAAAAACTAGTGTATACTTATATACTTGTAGTGTGTTGATATAATGTTTAAAAAATAATATATAAAATATATATATATATATATATATATAATGATCATACTACTATGTTATAGAGTAAATGTATAAGATAGAATGTATTCATTTATTTGCTAGTTCATTACTACAGTAATAAAGTATACTTTGTATTATTGTTCTCAAATTAATAAGATAATTGATTTTACAACTATGAAGATTAATCTTTTGAATTATTTGAATTCTTTATTTTTTTACTGTATGATTTATTTATTAATTATTCTAATATTATATTATTATTATTTTAAATTAGTATTAATTAACTATATATATATAATTAATACATAATACATTAGATTTACGTGCATTTTAAAAGAAGTTACATCTAACAATTAGTACATACTGTACCACTAATATTTAATGTTAATATATTATCATTATTTATTGACTTTATGTGACATATTATAATACATATATTATAATAAATTTGGAGAATCGCATATTATTTGGAATTATATAAATATTTTCTATTGCCATATATGGTAATATAATTGTAATAATATAAATATATATAGTGTTCCCGACCAGGCCTATAACATCGTCCACATGAGTTAACCAATATATGATATTGATTAATAAAAAAGGATATAAAATATATTTAGAAAAATATAGTTTAGATAAAACACATTAACAATAATAAATATTTCATGGTTATCTAGTTACTATGAAAATTCAACATATAAGCTAGTGAGTATTTCTGATAGTAAAATAAAAAATGGATTATAAGAATTATATTCAAACAATTTATTAAAGCGTCAATGAACCAAAACACACAATTAATACATTTACACATTATTGATAACGAACGACGTCCGATTGGCGTATATCTGCGTATATGGGCCGAAGTATAGGCACATATATATATATATATATATATATATATATAGGCCGACATACATAGGCAGACGTATACATTCAGTTTTATTTTTAAAATATTTTTAATTTTAACTGTATTCAGATTATTTATCTTTATGCAATTGTTATATGTAATAGAATATATATATATATATATATATATATGCATATGGAATAGTATGTAATTTATACATTATGCATGCATAAACTATATATACACTATATAACTGACAATATATTATAATTTTAAGTATTATAATAAAATATATGATAATATATGTCTATATACTCTATTGTGTATTATATATTATTTACTCTTCAGGTATATTTTAGCTATATATAGTACTTCACTATAGTGAAGTACTTGAATTATTGAATATATATTCATTTTAATACATTATAAAATGTTATTAATTTTTATCATACGTGAACACCTAAGTATTTGTTTAATAGTGTAATTGAATAATGTATTAATCAATTATAAGGGTACATGAATGAGCTACAGGTTTATATATTAATCAATTATTTAAGGATGTAAGAAATATAGAAATATATTACCCATAATATATATATAAATAGTATAGGTATATATGTACACATAAACATATAATTCTATATTCATATAATAATCCTGTTAATAATAATAATTATCAACAAATGATCAATTCTAACGTAATAATTATTACTAAAATCATAATATAATTATGTATTGTTATGTTAGTATTTATTCATTTAGATTCAGTATACAAATAAACGAAATAATAGCTATATACCTAAATAGCTATATACCTAAATAGCTATATACCTAAATAGCTATATACCTAAATAGCTATATACCTAAATAGCTATATACCTAAATAGCTATATACCTAAATAGCTATATACCTAAATAGCTATATACCTAAATAGCTATATACCTAAATAGCTATATACCTAAATAGCTATACACCTAAATAGCTATATACCTAAATAGCTATATACCTAAATAGCTATATACCTAAAAATATGTTTTATCTTCTAAATCAAATTTAATTAAAATTGTATCTTGTTATTAATGTTAATGTATTATTAATAACTATTAATATTTATGAATAACTATCTGGTAAATAGTTAATATATATTCTAACTAATATTTGAATAACGTATCGAGTTTTAGATTTGTCATAATCAAAAGAAATGAAGGGAATTTATTCTAATAAATATTTTATAAAAAATAGAAAATAATTTTTTTTCTATTCTAGAATGTCTCGTAAGCATAAACATATTATATATAATATTTGTAGATATAATAATGTTTTAAAATCCCCTTTCCTCCCAATGGTTGAATTATATTTAAATTTAAATTTAGTACGTTTTAATCTTAGTTCGTTTTATTATTACAATTATTTGTATTATTTAACTCTTGTTTTATATGAAGCATAGTTTATTTTTACATCAATATGCTCCGATTTAAATAAACATTTCCGTCAACATATAAAAAGTTTTGTAAATAATATAATATCACTTAATCTCAATTTAAATTTCATATAACTTAAATATATTTATCACATGATATATGTTCTTATGTTAACATTGCTTATGTAGGATGTAACTACATTTGATATTAATTTAACTTATTAACTTATTCTATAGGTATGAAAATTTTATTTAGATACCTCGAAATATGTTTCGTAACATTTATTCTACTGATTATATATTTCGCAATATATATTTTAATGGACGCAAAAACAGAAATATTAGGTTATTATTAAAATAAAATATGTGCTACTCTATATGTTAATAGCATTTATTAAACGTATACATTAAATACTCTATGCATGTATATGTATATATATATATATATATTTTTTTAATATATATGATGTAATATTAATTATGATTTTGAGGATTATATTCATTTTATTTAAATTTGATAATAATATATATTATCATCTCTACTAATGAAAATGAATAATCATAATAAATGTGTAACTGTCTTAACAAAGCATGTACATGTGTTCTTATATATGTATGTTACATGGGTATGGTTGTTTATTTATATATATATATATATAAATTTATTAATTATTCAATATTTATATATGCGATAGTATGTGTATATTTGTATAGTAATTTACATATATTATACAACTTATATAATAATTGTTTTGCTTATTCTTATATTAAAAAGATCAACATGAATACAATTTAATTTCAACTTCACCAACTACTATTCATCATTGGCCTTATTTCGAAACAGAGATAATTTTAAACAGGTTTAAATTATTTTAAAATAGTTTTTATTTTTATTATTGAGCATATTTAATATAAATATCTAATATTTAATATAAATTATATTTTAGGTGCTATAATAAATTTAATGAATTTAAAAATGACTCAGGATATTCAATTGTGATTTCTTTTGGAAATGATGAAAATTTTCAAAGTTTAATAAGGACAATTATATCTTTGAAATTAAATACTCATAATTTTGTTGAATTGATTTTAATAGATGATTTTTCTCATAAAGGTAAATTTAAACGCTTTAGATATCAATATATATATATATATATATAACAATATTGTCATATATGAGTGATATGTATATATATCAATCTTATTATCTTAAATCACGTTATATAATTCAATGCGATTATTAATTTGTAATAATCATATTATGATAATTATAATATGACATTGATTAAATTCATCATTAATTTAAATGACAGAATATAATAATTATATTATAAAAACGTTAATTAACTATTTTAACCAATATTAATTTCGATTTTAATTTAATTATTGCGAATACTTCAGTGATATTATGTATATTAATAATTATATAATATATTAATAATTATGTATATTATGTACATGCGTACCAGATTAACTGTTACTAGAGTTATAATGTATAGTAATGATATAATCAAGAGGTTTTATATAGTGTCACGGATTAAAGTTTATGACTATACTTATTCTATAAGGTAATAAAAGACTATATATTAATCTATTTACTGTGAAATTCTATTGTCACACCAATAGACAACTTAAACCTATTGTAATAAAATTAATTGACAAACTAATGATTTTAACAAAATATATATATTATATATATATATATATATATATATATTACATATAATTTATATATATATATATTATAGTGTAGGTGATATTTAATAGATTTTAATATTTCAGATTTTAATCTATTTTTAATTCCTAATTGTGTATAAAAATAATAAATACAATAACTCAACCTATTCTAGATTGCAATCTTTACAACTATACGACAAATTTTCTTATTTAAATTGGTGACATTCTAATATTTATTATATTAGGTTATAGTTATTCCCGGAATGTTTAAGATATTACTTTTTGAAAGGGAGATTATTCTTATTTATAAAATATATTATTTAATTAAATATATCTAAATTACATAATTAAGAAAATATGCAGTTTAATAATAATTCGTACAAGATATAGCAATGTTGCAAATTCGAAATATCTTTTTTATGTAACCTGGAAATTTCGAATAAATTAAAGCAATATATATTCAATTTTATTTATTTATATGCCATATTATTATATATATATATAATATGAATAATTAAATTCTATATAGTATATTATGCATATGCAAACTATATATAGCATACTAATAACAAATTATGCATTGCATATAATATATTAGTATGATACTTACAGCTCATAGTACTAAATTACTGAATATTGTATTTATCGCTAGTTACAAATCTTAGTAAACACATCAGGACTTAATTCTGAATATAATAACTGGTATAACACAGTTTTGTAATGATAATATAAAATTATATCATTATACTTCTATAGCTTATATAACTTTATAAATTATATATAGGACTAAACTACACTTATTTTATTAAAAAATTATATTATCAATAAATATAATATATAAAATATATATAATGATATTTTACTAAATTATATATAGGAATAATACATACATTTATTTAAGAATTTAATTTTATTAAAAATAAAATGATATTATTTTTATAATTTTTCATAGATGAGATGAAAATTAAATTAAGGAATGAAATTAATAAAATTACAACATATTTATTTGAAATTAAATTAATACGTCTACTAACAAAACATGGTTATGATGTATTATTTCTATAATGTTGTATAATATTTATAATTTTTATAAATACACATAAAGTATATATATATAAAGTATAAATATAAATATATTAAATTATAATATTTATTTTAATATATTTTTAATTATAAATAATCACAATATCGTATTAGGATTGATAAAAGCTCGTGCTTATGGCATTAAACAAACTCGTTTTGAAATCATTATTATAATGGATAGTCATATGGAACCACAGCAAAACTGGTATTCCATAAATGCATTAAACTTAGAACTGATAATCAATCTTAAAGATATTTTAAAATTAAATATTACATTAAATGCCAGGCTACCACCCTTGGTTAAAGAAATTAAACAAAATTATAAAACAATTTCTTCCGGATCTTTAGATTGGATTTATTTTCATGGTGAGTATCCATAACAATATATAATAATGAGTATACCAACTGTATAATATATAGCCTATATATTGTATACATTTCGAATAAATCTAGTATTAAAAGATAGTAGATTTTTTTAAATCAATTTATTAAATGATGAATCGTATATATTCATATTATTTAAATTTACAATTGTGTAAATATCGTATTGCAGTCTGCAGTATTGTGAAAATTATTATTTTAATAACAACTCTTTCACTAACTTATTCAAGCTTTAATACAACTATATTTATTAGTATATATACCATATATGATAAACACTATTTACAAGTTTGCAAACTTGAATATTCTAACAAAAATTATTAGGTATATTATAGTATTAATTACTTATATGTTAATGATATATTGTAATCCTACAATAATTTCGGTATTATTTATTAAAATTAATAAAAATTGTATTTATTAAAAAACCAAATTATAAAGGATTTTAATATAATGACACAATTGCTGACCTATAAATTGACGTGGCATTCTTAAAATAACAACAATATATAAATTTATTTTATATATGTTTAGTTATTAGTTATGTTATTTATTTAGTAGGGGTATTATGCATATAACTAATGTGATATTAATAATGCATAGCATAATTCATATAGATAATAAATGGCATTATAAGCATGGTGCAATTAATCTTGTTACATTTTTTAATTGGAAATTCGAATTTGGATTTCAAGTTGCAAAAAGAAGTGTAAGAACAAATATATTACAAACATTAGCAGCTTTTAGGTATCAACAATAAACTTATTACAATTTTACATAACTTAAAATGTCTAATGGAACAATTATAATAAACCATATATTATTACGAACAATTATTTCAGCACGCCAATAATGATCGGGGGAATCTTTGCAATTAGTAGACGTTTTTATGAACAGATTCATGGGTACGATGAAGAATTATTGCTATGGGGGGGAGAAAATATTGATTTATCGTTTAAAGTTTGTATTTTATTAAATGCATTACATATATGTATTCTATATACCATATAAGCAGTTATTTTTATATATACGATAATAAAATATATTTAATTGAATTATTTTAATTGTAAGATTATTGTAATATAATATATTTAAAATTAATATAGACTTTATAAACTATAGTATATGATGTTTAATTACTTAATCTATTTACAAAACAACTCAACATACTTTAAATATGACTTATTTACTATTACTTATTAATTGTAGCGGTATCATTATGATTATAATATCATATTATTGTACAACTTTTAACTTTATAGAGTTTATATATCAGACTAGTAATTTATTACATAGCATTTAATAATAAATATAATGTATTTATATTAAAAATACTATTGTAATAACACTAATAAAATATACTATTATGTGAATATCTATTGATTCACTAACGTACACTTAATTATTTTGTAATATATAACATATTGGGTAAATCATGGATGCTCATACTATTGAAGAAAACTACAATTGTTTCCAATATGCTAGGCTTGGCTAAGTGGTGGAAGAGTTGTTAATGCGCCTTGCTCTAGAATTGCTCACGTTGAAAACAAATATGGTAGAAGGTTTAATATATTTAGAAACACTGTATTTTACAATATATATATAATTTTATTCCAATTTTCATGTATTTGTAGATACCGCGAGGGTAGAAAATACCAACGAATTATTCAAAAAAATTATAGAAGATTGGTTGATATTTATTTTAAGAGAGAAGGATTGGATAAATATATAGATATAAATGTTAATATTATAATATATATATATATATATATATATTTATTGATTGATTGCTTGATAGATGTATGCAATATTGTACTTATCTGATACTACTTTATATATATTTATTGATTAGTAATTAATTTAATTTTTTTATCAGTTACGAAAAACAACAAATAACCAATTGAAATATGAAAAATATAATTACAAATACAGCATGTCCTGGTATTTTAATGAAATCTATCCTGAACTTGGAATGGGTTATACAAATTCTTTAGCATTTGGAGGAGTTAGTATTTAATTTATATAATTTAAATAAACATTCGAGTAATAATTTAAAAAATTAAACAAAGTTTTTTTAAATTCTCTACTTAAATGAATAAGATATTTCAATAGTTACAATATAGAGTCCGATATGTAAAATGTTAAAAATTAATTAGATTCTTCTTTCAAAAATACATAATTATATTATTAATATATTAGGTAGATATATTTCATTATAATTGTATGTCATTATAATTTTAACTATTAATATATATGTTTAAAATGTGTATACTATACACTATATGACATGTACTATACGACGTTAAGTTGATATTGGAGATATTAAATTACTTTTTTCTGCGATTTATTTACGAAATATATATATTTTAGATATAATCTTAAAATGATTGGATTAAAATTAAAATACGTTAACTTTTTGCGTTATCCAATAACTTTAAATATACCATGAATAGAATACAGTAATTTATATAGTTTTTTAATTTAAAAAAAATAATTTTATTTTTAATCTGCATAAGTTAATATTATTTTCTGAAATTGGAATTAATATTTGTTATACATTTGAAACTAAAAAATAAACAAGTTTGTAACAATAATTTAATTGGAAAAATATTAATTTCAGGAAATTCTTGACCAAAAAGATTTGATGCTTTTTTTATTTTTTCAATAAATTAGGTAAATATATATTTTAAATATAATTAGTGAGTTAATAGTTAATAATTAATGATCTAAAAATATAATTTACACGATCTAATTAGAATCCAAAGTTTTATAAAAAATATATAATTTAATAGAAAATATATCTTTAAAATCACTTAAATTTAATTAAATTATAATAATGTGGCATATATAACTTAAAATGCGATACGAATCATTACAAATATAAAATATTTTAAAAGAGACCGGATCATAACATATTAAATTAATTATCTTTTAGTACGTTTATGCATGGTTTTTATGCAGGGTTTTTATATAAAATCAAATATGATTTAATATTTAAAATATAAAAATAACAAATGCGTATTTACAATGATAATTTAATTGGAAAAATATTAATTTCAGGAAATTCTTGACTCAAAAGATTTGATGCATTTACATGTAGAAAATCATAGAATTATGGTCCACATTTTAAATTGGTTTTACTTATCCAATACTGTTATAAAAATAGATAAAATATATAATACAAGCTGTGTCGTACAACATCATACACTTTTCAATAATCTAAATTAGTTTACTATTTAATTTTGTATTATTTGTAAAAATATTTTGAAATAGAATTAAATAATATTTTTGAGGAAATATCAATTAGTAGAATATCAATAAATAGTAAGTAATTAAGCATGCAGTTTATAGGTTATTGATTATTACTTATTATTAATTTAATAATAATTAAATCAATTCCATATTTTTTGAATGCCATAATGAATCATAAATTGATTAAATATTGAATTAATTTTATATGCATATACGCGTATAAAATTAGTCTATAGATTTATTTCTATAGATAATTAAAATATTAGTTATATATGTTTATAATTATTATTAGGAGTTTTCCTAAAAAAAAATAATAAAATATATAATTAATATTTTATAATTATAAACATGAATTATGTAGTATGCTACTATTAAGTTGAAATATATGCTAATATCTATTTATTAATATATATCAAGTAATATTTAGCTGATAGTAATATAGCTGACAGAAAAATAAATACAAATAATAAAAAATACGAATTCTTGAACCGATTAATATATTATGTATGCCAATTTATATATTATCATATTCGAATATAATATTTATCAATATACTATAAAATTTACAATGTTTAAATATTTGGAATAATAAATATAATTATAGAATATAACTATTTAAATAATAATAATAAAGTAAATAAATTATAATTTGTAATAGTCAGCATAATTTGATATAAACTAATAAACTACCAACATATGATTCATATATCTAAATACCTTAATACCAGTATTTTATAGTAGTATATAATCACAATGTACATAGGCCTATATACTATACTTTTTATTATTTAAATAGTATATTTTATATATAGCACTATATATGCATTTACATATATAAATTAATTGATAACTTATTTAACATTTTAGATATATATTATGTTATATTATATATGAAAAGATATAATTTAATATATTATTTTAAATATAATCATACAGTATGCAAAATTAAATAAGTAAATTCATACAACAAATTTTAAATACGAATTTGGGTTATGATGACGATTACATATATTATTATATTGTAATATAATTTAATATTTATAACTTGACATAGTTATTTTATATTGATTATTTAATATATAAACTTACGTCATTATTAAATTCATAAACTTATTATTAAACTCATTAATAAATGTTTAATCTCACGTCCATTACTAAATGTATAATGGGATGTCTATTATTAAAATATAATTTCACGTATAGTATTAAATATATAAGTCACGTCAATTATTAAATTTATAATCTCAAGTCCATTAGTAAATATATAATCTCAGGTACATCTTTAAATGTACGTCACGTTCATTACAAAGTGTATAATCACGCGTGCATTATTAAATATATACTTTAAAGTTCATTATTAAATGTATATTATGACCATTATTAAATTATTGTATCACGCCAAATTTTCGCTAAACTAATACACACAATGATTAAAAACTATTAAAAATATGTTTATTTGTTACTTACAATTTATAATATATTTTCATTAAGAAAATATATTATTTTGGATCAAATAACAATTGTGTATACGACAATATATCATTATGTATCACTATGTAATACTGAAAGTATACTTTCAGTATATATATATATACAATATTAAGAGTTACGTTACATTCAAAATATATTTTAAAGGTGGTTAATTTGATAGTATTCCGAAATTTATAATACAATTATATAATAAAATGTATATCAGATATTAAATTACGTTATTTAAAATAAATACATTTTGTTAAATTTGTATTAATTTAGAATATAATAATTAATATTAAAAATTTTTATTATAACTAATTCTTAAATTTATAATTTTATAGAGAAAATTCTTGCAAATTAGTTTAGCATTAAAAATAAGAAATACTTTTTAGAATTTCAATTACATTATTATTTATATTATTTTAAAGTTAATGTTGATATTTAAAGTTATATTTAATTAATTTAAAAATGTCATTTATTTTATTATTAACAGGAAATTGTGTATTATACTTTATTATTAAGGCACTTAAGAAATATTAACCTTTTTTAAAATTTTATATTGAACCTTAATGTATAAAACTTAACTACGAAATACCTCATAATTATTTAAAAAATAAAATTACAAATTTGAAATAGAAAATTTCGCTATATATGAAATTATTGCAAAATAATATACGATATAATTGTTAATATTATTAATTTAAAACAGTTAATGAATTTAAAATATAACAAGTGTTTATCAAATAAAAGAATAATAAATGCTACATTGGATAAATGCAATTTAAAAATTGATTCAGAGGTTAAACATATCTTATATGTAATATACAAAATATTTTAAACATATATGTTTAAAATAAATATAATATCATATATATATATGATATTATATTTATTTTTATGTCTACCTCATAGTTATAAAACCAATGTGCAATAGGTGTTTAATCTATATAATAACCCACGTTATTCTATAATGATAATTGAAAGATAACAGGATGTGTTTTGGGAAAAAACCGGTAGAATAAGAACTCCAACGACAATATTTAATTACAACATAAAAAGTTTTTTACATTTATATCATTTTTGTATTGTTTATATTGTAATGATAAATTAATCACTATAGGTCAATTATTAACACATTTCTTAAAATAAAAGTTCTCACAAAAATACAGAATCGCAATTACAACAATTAGATGCAATTACAGAAAGTGAGAATTTAAGAATATCTACTTTTATACATTGGCAGGTAAGATAATTCATTAAGTTCCATATATTTATTTAATAATAGAATAATATAACAAAAACTTTATAGAATGGACACATTATTGACATAAGGAGTGGATTATGTGTTGATATACATAAGAACATATCAAATAAAGGTTATATAATATAATTCTATATAATTATAAATATTAAATTAACTTATATTTTATGAATTATCAATATATTAATTAAATTAAAATGTATTATTTAAATATTCCATAAATGAAATAGATTATAAACTTGAAATGAATAAATGTAATTATATTAAAAAAAGTCAATTATGGAAATTCAAAAAATACAAAAAAGACAAATTTATCTAGAAACACATATTTAATAAATAGGTAGGTTTAGATTTTTATTTGCATGGCAAATATGATTATAATAAATGCATAAAATGAAGAACAATACTTGTTAATATGGAGCTTGAAAATGATTTGTTTCAGGAAGTGATGAAGCCATGGTTGAATAATCGTGTATATTATTTGAATTACTATAAAAAAAATTGACGATATTATAAATAATAAAATTAAGTTACAAAATTCTAACTTTTGATTTGATGAGTCTGGATTTAAATTTAAATGTTGATCTTCCGTTGAATATAACTGAGGAATATTCTGTTTAAGATTTGATCCTTGTGGTAATAAATTATTTGTTGAATTATGAGCTTGATTTGGTAGAACTGAAGAATTAGTATCGATTGGAGTATTTTTTAATAATTGTTGTTCGTTAAAAGATTGATCAAGAGGAGCATAATTATTGATATAGGCTTGCATGTTGTATTGCATGTCTTGAGGTTTGAATGGAGTGTACACAGGGGTATCTTTCATTAAAGAACTATACATATGTAAGGCATTCAATACTTTTCCGTTTAATTCCATTAATTCATTGTATTTCCTGTAAATTAATAGTTATATTAAATATTTTTGAAAACTATTGACAAAGTAATAATCTTATCATGATTTTAAAACAAACTTATCAATTTGCTGTAGCTCAATATCAATTATTGGTTGCATGTTTGTACATTGAAGTTCATCTTGAACCATCTCTTCTGGATCCATATTTATTGAGGAAGGATCAACATTTTGTATTGCATTTAAAGCTTGATCAATTAAATCCTATTAATTGACATAGTAAATTAATAAAATAACTGAAAAATACTTATGGTATATTAAATACAACAGGTGAATGAATTACTTAGTTAATACAAAAATATTAAATAACTTCATCAATTGTCAGCGGTTTGTTTGAAAATGATGTATCCTTAAAAGAAACATTTTTATTTTCAGTTTCTTTTCCTTAAATTTACAATATAAAAAAATATATATATATATATATATATATATATATAAATATTAAATGGAATATAATTAATTTTTTAAAGTGTATAAATTAAATTTAGTTTAAGGTACAAAGTAATTAAAAATAAATGTATAATATTAGTGAAATATTTAATATTAATTTAATAATATAAGCTGTAATATTTTCACTAGTAATTGTATATGATCTATATTATATAGACAATACATAATGTTTTCTATAAGTATGTAATATAAGTTAATTGAATGTACTATAAATATTTAATATAAATTAATTTAATATATACAGTAATATTTCATAATAAATGGTATATTATCTATATATTAAATACAATTTAAATAAAATTCGCAAGTTATTGCTGATGTCAATATATATATATATATATATATATATATATATATATATATATATATATATATATAGTGTAGAAATCAATTTGAATTAATTTAAGATATTGATAAAATGCAATTCATAAAAAAATAAAGAGGTGGTTAAAATTCAATAATTAATAAAAGTGTATACTATTGTAACCTATAGCAGTTCATATTTCCTACATACTGAGGGTTAGTGTCATAGTATTGCAGCATATAGTAGATGATACATCCTACATACTGAGGATTAGTGTCATAGTATTGCAGCCTATAGCAGTTCATATATCCTACATACTGAGGGTTAGTGTCATAGTATTGCAGCCTATAGTAGTTGATACATCCTACATACTAAGGGTTAGTGTCATAGTATTGCAGCCTATAGCAGTTCATATATCCTACATACTGAGGGTTATTGTCATAGTATTGCAACCTATATCAGTTCATATATCCAACACACTGAGGGTTAGTGTCATAGTATTACAGCCTATAGTAGTTGATACATCCTACATTCTGAGGGTTAGTGTCATAGTATTGCAGCCTATATCAGTTCATATATTTTACATACTGAGGGTTAGTGTCATAGTATTGCAGCCTATAGTAGTTGATAATCCTACATACTGAGGGTTAGTGTCATAGTATTGCAGCATATAGTAGTTGATAATCCTACATACTGAGGGTTAGTATCATAGTATTGCAACCTATAGCAGTTCATATATCCTACATACTGAGGGTTAGTATCATAGTATTGCAGCCTATAGTAGTTGATAATCCTACATACTGAGGGTTAGTGTCATAGTATTGCAGCCTATAGTAGTTGATACATCCTACATACTGAGGGTTAGTGTCATAGTATTGCAGCCTATAGTAGTATATACATCCTACATACTGAGGGTTAGTATCATAGTATTGCAACCTATAGCAGTTCATATATCCTACATACTGAGGGTTAGTATCATAGTATTGCAGCCTATAGTAGTTGATACATCCTACATACTGAGGGTTAGTGTCATAGTATTGCAGCCTATATCAGTTCATATATCCTACATACTGATGGTTAGTGTCATAGTATTGCAGCCTATATCAGTTCATATAACCTACATACTGATGGTTAGTGTCATAGTATTGCAGCCTATAGTAGTTGATACATCCTACATACTGAGGGTTAGTGTCATAGTATTGCAGCCTATAGTAGTTGATACATCCTACATAGTGAGGGTTAGTGTCATAGTATTGCAGCCTATAGTAGTTGATACATCCTACATACTGAGGGTTAGTATCATAGTATTGCAGCCTATAGTAGTTGATACATCCTACATACTGAGGGTTAGTGTCATAGTATTGCAGCCTATAGTAGTTGATACATCCTACATACTGAGGGTTAGTGTCATAGTATTGCAGCCTATAGTAGTTCATATATCCTATATACTGAGGGTTAGTGTCATAGTATTGCAGCCTATATCAGTTCATATATCCTACATACTGAGGGTTAGTGTCATAGTATTCCAACCTATAGCAGTTCATATATCCTACATACTGAGGGTTAGTGTCATAGTATTGCAGCCTATAGTAGTTGATACAACCTACAAACTGAGGGTTAGTGTCATAGTATTGCAGCCTATAGCAGTTCACATATGTTACATACTGAGGGTTAGTGTCATAGTATTGCAGCCTATAGCAGTTCATATATCCTACATACTGAGGGTTAGTGTCATAGTATTGCAGCCTATAGTAGTTGATACAACCTACAAACTGAGGGTTAGTGTCATAGTATTGCAGCCTATAGCAGTTCATATATGTTACATACTGAGGGTTAGTGTCATAGTATTTCAACCTATAGAAGTTCATATATCCTACATACTGAGGGTTAGTGTCATAATATTGCAGCCTATAGCAGTTCATATATCCTACATAATAAGGGTTAGTGTCATAGTATTGCAGCCTATAGTAGTTGATACATCCTACATACTAAGGGTTAGTGTCATAGTATTGCAGCCTATAGCAGTTAATATGTCTTACATACTGAGGGTTAGTGTCATAGTATTGCAGCCTATAGTAGTTGATACATCCTACATACTGATGGTTAGTGTCATAGTACTGCAGCCTATAGTAGTTGATACATCCTACATACTGATGGTTAGTGTCATAATATTGCAGCCTATAGTAGTTGATACATCCTACATACTGAGGGTTAGTGTCATAGTATTGCAGCCTATAGAAGTTCATATATCTTACATCTGGGGTTAGTGTCATAGTATTGCAGCCTATAGCAGTTCATATATCTTACATACTGAGGGTTAGTGTCATAGTATTGCAGCCTATAGTAGTTGATACAACCTACAAACTGAGGGTTAGTGTCATAGTATTGCAGCCTATAGCAGTTCATATATGTTACATACTGAGGGTTAGTGTCATAGTATTGCAGCCTATAGCAGTTCATATATCCTACATACTGAGGGTTAGTGTCATAGTATTGCAGCCTATAGTAGTTGATACAACCTACAAACTGAGGGTTAGTGTCATAGTATTGCAGCCTATAGCAGTTCATATATGTTACATACTGAGGGTTAGTGTCATAGTATTGCAGCCTATAGTAGTTCATATATCTTACAAACTGAGGGTTAGTGTCATAGTATTGCAGCCTATAGTAGTTCATATATCTTACAAACTGAGGGTTAGTGTCATAGTATTGCAGCCTATATCAGTTCATATATCCTACATACTGAGGGTTAGTGTAATAGTATTGCAGCCTATATCAGTTCATATATCTTACATACTGAGGGTTAGTGTCATAGTATTGCAGCCTATAGTAGTTGATATATCCTACATACTGAGGGTTAGTGTCATAGTATTGCAGCCTATAGTAGTTGATACAACCTACAAACTGAGGGTTAGTGTCATAGTATTGCAGCCTATAGCAGTTCATATATGTTACATACTGAGGGTTAGTGTCATAGTATTGCAGCCTATAGTAGTTGATACATCCTACATACTGATGGTTAGTGTCATAGTATTACAGCCTATAGTAGTTGATACATCCTACATACTGATGGTTAGTGTCATAGTATTGCAGCCTATAGTAGTTGATACATCCTACATACTGATGGTTAGTGTCATAGTATTGCAGCCTATAGTAGTTGATACATCCTACATACTGATGGTTAGTGTCATAGTATTGCAACCTATAGCAGTTCATATATCTTACATAACGAGAGTTAGTGTCATAGTATTGCAGCCTATAGTAGTTGATATATCCTACATACTGAGGGTTAGTGTCATAGTATTGCAGCCTATAGAAGTTCATATATCTTACATCTGGGGTTAGTGTCATAGTATTGCAACCTATAGTAGTTCATATATGTTACATACTGAGGGTTAGTGTCATAGTATTGCAGCCTATAGTAGTTCATATATCTTACAAACTGAGGGTTAGTGTCATAGTATTGCAGCCTATAGTAGTTCATATATCTTACAAACTGAGGGTTAGTGTCATAGTATTGCAGCCTATATCAGTTCATATATCCTACATACTGAGGGTTAGTGTAATAGTATTGCAGCCTATATCAGTTCATATATCTTACATACTGAGGGTTAGTGTCATAGTATTGCAGCCTATAGTAGTTGATATATCCTACATACTGAGGGTTAGTGTCATAGTATTGCAGCCTATAGTAGTTGATACAACCTACAAACTGAGGGTTAGTGTCATAGTATTGCAGCCTATAGCAGTTCATATATGTTACATACTGAGGGTTAGTGTCATAGTATTGCAACCTATAGCAGTTCATATATCTTACATAACGAGGGTTAGTGTCATAGTATTGCAGCCTATAGTAGTTGATATATCCTACATACTGAGGGTTAGTGTCATAGTATTGCAGCCTATAGAAGTTCATATATCTTACATCTGGGGTTAGTGTCATAGTATTGCAGCCTATAGCAGTTCATATATCTTACATACTGAGGGTTAGTGTCATAGTATTACAGCCTATAGTAGTCGATACATCATACATACTAAGGGTTAGTGTCATAGTATTGCAGCCTATAGTAGTTGATATATCCTACATACTGAGGGTTAGTGTCATAGTATCGCAGCCTATAGTAGTTCATATATCCTACATACTGAGGGTTAGTGTCATAGTATTGCAGCCTATAGTAGTTGATACAACCTACAAACTGAGGGTTAGTGTCATAGTATTGCAGCCTATAGTAGTTGATACAACCTACAAACTGAGGGCTAGTGTCATAGTATTGCAGCCTATAGCAGTTCATATATGTTACATACTGAGGGTTAGTGTCATAGTATTGCAACCTATAGAAGTTCATATATCCTACATACTGAGGGTTAGTGTCATAATATTGCAGCCTATAGCAGTTCATATATCCTACATACTAAGGGTTAGTGTCATAGTATTGCAGCCTATAGTAGTTGATACATCCTACATACTAAGGGTTAGTGTCATAGTATTGCAGCCTATAGCAGTTAATATGTCTTACATACTGAGGGTTAGTGTCATAGTATTGCAGCCTATAGTAGTTGATACATCCTACATACTGATGGTTAGTGTCATAGTATTGCAGCCTATAGTAGTTGATACATCCTACATACTGATGGTTAGTGTCATAATATTGCAGCCTATAGTAGTTGATACATCCTACATACTGAGGGTTAGTGTCATAGTATTGCAGCCTATAGAAGTTCATATATCTTACATCTGGGGTTAGTGTCATAGTATTGCAGCCTATAGCAGTTCATATATCTTACATACTGAGGGTTAGTGTCATAGTATTGCAGCCTATAGTAGTTGATACAACCTACAAACTGAGGGTTAGTGTCATAGTATTGCAGCCTATAGCAGTTCATATATGTTACATACTGAGGGTTAGTGTCATAGTATTGCAGCCTATAGCAGTTCATATATCCTACATACTGAGGGTTAGTGTCATAGTATTGCAGCCTATAGTAGTTGATACAACCTACAAACTGAGGGTTAGTGTCATAGTATTGCAGCCTATAGCAGTTCATATATGTTACATACTGAGGGTTAGTGTCATAGTATTGCAGCCTATAGTAGTTCATATATCTTACAAACTGAGGGTTAGTGTCATAGTATTGCAGCCTATAGCAGTTCATATATGTTACATACTGAGGGTTAGTGTCATAGTATTGCAGCCTATATCAGTTGATATATCTTACAAACTGAGGGTTAGTGTCATAGTATTGCAGCCTATATCAGTTCATATATGTTACATACTGAGGGTTAGTATCATAGTATTGCAGCCTATAGTAGTTGATACAACCTACAAACTGAGGGTTAGTATCATAGTATTGCAGCCTATAGTAGTTGATACAACCTACAAACTGAGGGTTAGTGTCATAGTATTGCAACCTATAGCAGTTCATATATCTTACATAACGAGGGTTAGTGTCATAGTATTGCAGCCTATAGTAGTTGATACATCCTACATACTGATGGTTAGTGTCATAGTATTACAGCCTATAGTAGTTGATACATCCTACATACTGATGGTTAGTGTCATAGTATTGCAGCCTATAGTAGTTGATACATCCTACATACTGATGGTTAGTGTCATAGTATTGCAGCCTATAGTAGTTGATACATCCTACATACTGATGGTTAGTGTCATAGTATTGCAACCTATAGCAGTTCATATATCTTACATAACGAGAGTTAGTGTCATAGTATTGCAGCCTATAGTAGTTGATATATCCTACATACTGAGGGTTAGTGTCATAGTATTGCAGCCTATAGAAGTTCATATATCTTACATACTGATGGTTAGTGTCATAATATTGCAGCCTATAGTAGTTGATAATCCTACATAATGAGGGTTAGTGTCATAGTATTGCAGCCTATAGCAGTTCATATTTCCTATATACTGAGGGTTAGTGTCATAGTATTGCAACCTATAGTAGTTCATATATCCTACATACTGATGGTTAGTATCATAGTATTGTAGCCTATAGTAGTTGATACAACCTACATACTGAGGGTTAGTGTCATAGTATTGCAGCCTATAGCAGTTCATATATCCTACATACTGAGGGTTAGTGTCATAGTATTGCAGCCTATAGCAGTTCATATATCCTACATACCGAGGGTTAGTGTCATAGTATTGCAGCCTATAGCAGTTCATATATCCTACATACTGAGGGTTAGTGTCATAGTATTGCAGCCTATAGCAGTTCATATATCCTACATACCGAGGGTTAGTGTCATAGTATTGCAGCCTATAGCAGTTCATATATCCTACATACTGAGGGTTAGTGTCATAGTATTGCAACCTATAGCAGTTCATATATCCTACATACTAAGGGTTAGTGTCATAGTATTGCAACCTATAGCAGTTCATATATACTATATACTGATGGTTAGTGTCATAGTATTGCAGCCTATAGTAGTTGATACATCCTACATACTGATGGTTAGTGTCATAGTATTGCAGCCTATAGTAGTTGATACATCATACATACTGAGGGTTAGTGTCATAGTATTGCAGCCTATAGCAGTTCATATATCCTACATACTGAGGGTTAGTTTCATAGTATTGCAGCCTATAGCAGTTCATATATCCTACATACTGAGGGTTAGTGTCATAGTATTGCAGCATATATCAGTTCATATATCCTACACACTGAGGGTTAGTGTCATAGTATTACAGCCTATAGTAGTTGATACATCATACATACTAAGGGTTAGTGTCATAGTATTGCAGCCTATAGCAGTTCATATATCCTACATACTGAGGGTTAGTGTCATAGTATTGCAGCCTATAGTAGTTCATACATCCTACATACTGAGGGTTAGTGTCATAGTATTACAGCCTATAGTAGTTAATATATCCTACCTTATTGAGGGTTAGTGTCATAGTATTGCAGCCTATAGTTGTTGATACATCCTACATACTGAGGGTTAGTGTCATAGTATTGCAGCCTATAGTCGTTGATACATCCTACATACAGAGGGTTAGTGTCATAGTATTGCAGCATATAGTAGTTCATACATCCTACATACTGAGGGTTAGTGTCATAGTATTACAGCCTATAGTAGTTGATACATCATACATACTAAGGGTTAGTGTCATAGTATTGCAGCCTATAGCAGTTCATATATCCTACATACTGAGGGTTAGTGTCATAGTATTGCAGCCTATAGCAGTTCATATATCCTACATACTGATGGTTAGTGTCATAGTATTGCAGCCTATAGTTGTTGATACATCCTACATACTGATGGTTAGTGTCATAGTATTACAGCCTATAGCAGTTCATATATCCTATATACAGAGGGTTAGTGTCATAGTATTGCAGCCTATAGTAGTTCATACATCCTACATACTGAGGGTTAGTGTCATAGTATTACAGCCTATAGTAGTTGATATATCCTACATACTGAGGGTTAGTGTCATAGTATTGCAGCCTATAGTAGTTGATACATCCTACATACTGAGGGTTAGTGTCATAGTATTGCAGCATATATCAGTTCATATATCCTACATACTGAGGATTAGTGTCATAGTATTGCAGCCTATAGCAGTTCATATATCCTACATACTGATGGTTAGTGTCATAGTATTGCAGCCTATAGCAGTTCATATATCCTACATACTGAGGGTTAGTGTCATAGTATTGCAGCCTATAGTAGTTGATATATCCTACATACTGAGGGTTAGTGTCATAGTATTGCAGCCTATAGTAGTTGATACATCCTACATACTGAGGGTTAGTGTCATAGTATTGCAGCATATATCAGTTCATATATCCTACATACTGAGGATTAGTGTCATAGTATTGCAGCCTATAGCAGTTCATATATCCTACATACTGAGGGTTAGTATCATAGTATTGCAGCCTATAGTAGTTGATACAACCTACACACTGAGGTTTAGTGTCATAGTATTGCAGCCTATAGTAGTTGATACAACCTACAAACTGAGGGTTAGTGTCATAGTATTGCAACCTATAGCAGTTCATATATCTTACATAACGAGGGTTAGTGTCATAGTATTGCAGCCTATAGTAGTTGATACATCCTACATACTGATGGTTAGTGTCATAATATTGCAGCCTATAGTAGTTGATAATCCTACATAATGAGGGTTAGTGTCATAGTATTGCAGCCTATAGCAGTTCATATTTCCTATATACTGAGGGTTAGTGTCATAGTATTGCAACCTATAGTAGTTCATATATCCTACATACTGATGGTTAGTATCATAGTATTGTAGCCTATAGTAGTTGATACAACCTACATACTGAGGGTTAGTGTCATAGTATTGCAGCCTATAGCAGTTCATATATCCTACATACTGAGGGTTAGTGTCATAGTATTGCAGCCTATAGCAGTTCATATATCCTACATACCGAGGGTTAGTGTCATAGTATTGCAGCCTATAGCAGTTCATATATCCTACATACTGAGGGTTAGTGTCATAGTATTGCAGCCTATAGCAGTTCATATATCCTACATACCGAGGGTTAGTGTCATAGTATTGCAGCCTATAGCAGTTCATATATCCTACATACTGAGGGTTAGTGTCATAGTATTGCAACCTATAGCAGTTCATATATCCTACATACTAAGGGTTAGTGTCATAGTATTGCAGCCTATAGCAGTTCATATATCCTACATTCTGGGGGTTATTGTCATAGTATTGCAGCCTATAGTAGTTGATACATCTTACACACTGAGGGTTAGTGTCATAGTATTGCAGCCTATAGTAGTTGATACATCTTACATACTGAGGGTTATTGTCATAGTATTGCAGCCTATAGTAGTTGATACATCCTACATACTGAGGGTTAGTGTCATAGTATTGCAGCCTATAGCAGTTCATATATCCTACATACTGAGGGTTAGTGTCATAGTATTGCAACCTATAGCAGTTCATATATCCTACCTTATTGAGGGTTAGTGTCATAGTATTGCAGCCTATAGTTGTTGATACATCCTACATACTGAGGGTTAGTGTCATAGTATTGCAGCCTATAGTCGTTGATACATCCTACATACAGAGGGTTAGTGTCATAGTATTGCAGCCTATAGTAGTTCATACATCCTACATACTGAGGGTTAGTGTCATAGTATTACAGCCTATAGTAGTTGATACATCATACATACTAAGGGTTAGTGTCATAGTATTGCAGCCTATAGCAGTTCATATATCCTACATACTAAGGGTTAGTGTCATAGTATTGCAACCTATAGCAGTTCATATATCCTACATACTAAGGGTTAGTATCATAGTATTGCAGCCTATAGCAGTTCATATATCCTACATACTAAGGGTTAGTGTCATAGTATTGCAGCCTATAGCAGTTCATATATCCTACATACTGAGGGTTAGTGTCATAGTATTGCAACCTATAGCAGTTCATATATCCTACATGCTGGGGGTTAGTGTCATAGTATTGCAGCCTATAGGAATTCATATACTGTACATGTTGGGGTTAGAATCATTTAATTTATTATTATAGTATTAAACCAAAACATATAGAGTAGGGTGTACAATTTTTCACGTTGAATTGTGAAATTAAAAATTTTACATAGTTAATTTATGACACTAATATTACATTTTTAGAAAGTTTAAGAGAATAATAGTATAATGCAAAACTGTTATATGATAATAATGGTATAATGTGAATGAATGCTGGTCATATAAAATAATCAATAATAAACAATCAAAATATCAAATTATATATTTATGTAGAACAATATTTATAAATCTACTATCTAATAATTTCATAGCTAATAAGAAATAATTGGGAATAAGTTGATTGATGGGCGATGGTTAAAAACTGCATTGGCATGATAGCTTGTGAACTGTACTTATATGTTTACATATAATATATTTAATAATTTGTGCAATTTTAATGTCTTTGTGTTTCATATATGGTTAATTTAAATGTTATAGATGTTGAATTAATCTCAATATTGCTTTTATTTGTTACACATATTTCAAAAAAGATATTATCACAAATTTTAATATTTTTAAAAATATAATTTTTGAATATTGATGTCAATAGAAAAACAAAATGGTGAAAATATATATTTTTTACGATAATAAATTGTTCTTATCATTTTTATAGAATATATTTGGAAATACTAATAATATTATTTTTTTTCCAAATTATATTCGAGACAAATAATTGTAAAAAACTATATAAAATAAACTATTCATAAAACTTACTTTTGAAATTATCTTCAGAATTTACTTCTTTATTAATATCAGTTGTAACAAAGTTTGCTGGAAACAATCCTTCTCCTCTGGAATTAGAACCTTTCCACCAGTTCACATCACTAGTCAATAGTTATTTCATATTTTTTATAGATAATTTACCATTATATTTAATATATAGATGAAATGTCATCAAACCTGTCATCTATTATACAAATAATTTCCCCAGTTTTAAAAGTCAATTCATTATCTTCAACAGCTTCAAAATCAAACAAAGCTCTAACCTATTATTGTATATTAAAATTAAAATTGAAATTTCAATAATGGTATTCTTAAATAATTTTCATTGTGTACCATTTTAGTCACAGGAAATGAGACATCTTTAGATTGACTAATACCAGGATATGTTTCCGTTGGTTCAGGTTTAATAGTTGTTTTCAGTGTCTTGTTTTCATCTGCTAATGACAAAGCTATAGCTGTAAATGGTTTTAAAAACTGTTTTAAATTACATATCAGATATTTGTCATTTAATAATCTAGTAGGAAAGGTAAACATAAGTAGTACATTATAGAAGTCACACTAAATAGGCCAACAATAACTATAGAAGATAATTATTTATGCTTTTAAATCAAATATAATTAAATACATTTTCCAAGATATAAAATACAATACATATGTGATTTAATATAAATACCTTTATAATGCAATATTTGGCTAAATATGTTAAAATACAGGCTAAGAATATTCAGGGTAAGATTAGAATTTAAAAGAACGAATATAAATATATTATTAATATGAATGATATTATAAAAAATATGTAGTGTCAAGTTTCAAAAATCAATAGTAATAAAAATGTGATTTAATTTAAACTGAATTGTTGTTTTTTAAGGGGGGGCCATCCAGCAGAAAATATTAAAATAAAAAGATGATGTTAATTTTTTTTTTATTTCATAAATTTAAGTATTCATATGTTATAAATGTTATGTCAAAGTTTCAGAGTCAAAAAAGCAATATAAAGGTATAAAACAAGAGTTTTCGTATAGGGGCTAATAAATAATAATAAATTGAACAATTTATTTATTTCCTGTATAATTTTATATTTATATTTATATGATTATAAAGTCAATATTTATCGGTTTTTCAACATTCAAACAGCAAAATAACCAATATCTATGATTCTATCTTATTACTATTATAATATTATCATCACATGATCTCAACAACCAATAAATAGCGTCTCTTACTTTGTTTTATTTTCATATTATATATTTGCACGTAATTTTTTCTCTATTCAAATCATCAATATAAATTGTTGTTTTTATATATTACATTGTATTTAACATAAGATAGAATTGTTATTGATACGTTTTAGTGGTTTATTACCATAGTATTTTTCATAATGGGGGATTTGATAAAACGCGCAAAACGATTAAAAAGGCAGTTCAAGAAAACAGTCGTTATGATTTATATGTTTATTATACTAATACTAATATGTATCATATTTTTATAATGGGTATATCTATGTGTGTTATGTACATATGTATTTATATTTTTTTATATTATTAGATTTATATAACTATAATTTATAATACTCATACTTGTAAATATACAAGATTTATGATAAATATTTTTGTAAATATTCTAATAAAAATATATAAACTTTGACTAGCGTTTTCTCAGAATAATTATTTTCGGTATACTACTCTACTTATAAATTTAATTTCTCACGTAATAATGCATATAAATAGTTCATTTTTCTTGAGTATATGTATAATTGATATATCTATATAACTACCTTTTTTATATTCTCTAAATTTAATTTTTACTTTAGTTATTGATAATATAGTGCTTTATAAATGTATTTTTTTTCGTGTAAAAGTATTGTATATTATATAAGTAATTATATTGCATATATACAAAAAATAAAAAGGTAGATATGTACACATGTTATTGTTTGTCAAGTATACGAAAAATAGAGGCATGATTCGAGGTATTGAGGACGAAATTACATTTATAGTGAGTAGCGAATTGCCTATCTCGCCCATGTAAAATTTCTTTATAATTTACTAGTTGCGATAACAGATCAAAACTAAATATACATATATAATTGATATTAGCAGAATTCATCACAAAATTAAAATTCAAAAGTGTCGATTTGTAACTAAATATAAATATTATAATGAGAGAAATAAGATTGTATAATCTAAGTAAATTTAATTAACATATTCAATATTGTATGAAATAAAATATTTGTGAATTTTTAAATTATCTGAGGAAATTATAAATTATAAATTAGTATTATATTTATTATGACAAACGTTGTACATACACATATAAACATATGTATATATACTTATATATAAATAATAACTATAAAATTACAATATATTCAAATAATTTCATACATTATAATTTATCTTTAATTCATAAATTATTATCCATAAAAAATACTTACTTACAATATTATTGTAGTATTTTTTGTAAACATTTTAATATAATTTAATGCAGAAATATATGTTTGTTATTTAGTTTATATTTATTCATAGTTTATATCTTTCATATTATATTCAATACTAAATCTAAAAATATAGAGATCCTATGTTGTATCCACAACCAGTATCTACTAGGACGTACATTTTCTAAACTTTCGGAGTAATATAGAGGCTATAGAAAATTTCGAATACTTAATTTATATATACTAATATTCGACTTTTTCCAACTTTTTTAGGCGGTATTATATTTCTCCTCGGACCAGGGAGGTCGGTGGCAAAAATTCGAATTTCATTCGAAAACTGTATTTTTGAATGCTTAATAATTATACTAATAAAATTATTTAAAACTTTTTTTCCGTTCCCCCGTATTAAATACCACGTGGAGAAGGGGGCGACCGTCTTAGAATTTTCGAAAACATCTCCGTAAAGATTTTAATATTTTATTAGTTAAGCGTCGATTAAGTATACTTAACCGATATCAAAATTTTAAAACTCGATAGCAAACCTCTTACGGAGTTCGGGGTTTACGTGGTTTTTTCAAAAACGCGTTAACTACTAAATTCGCCAAATTTACTATCTCCAAACGTTAAAAAATCTAATAAGGACATGGTTCACGAAAGGACAAATATGTTAAAAAGAAATTTTTTAGAGGAAATAAATTTTTTTAGAGGGAAGGCCTTCGGCGGGTCGTCAAAAATTTTGGACACGAAATCTTCGATATCGAAGTCTTAGGAGCTATTGCTCGTGCTTCTCGCTCGCTGGGGTTTGCTGAACTCGTATTATATTAGGGGGTGTATAATTGTAACCATTTTATAGTATTAGTAAATTTTATCGAGGAATGGCTTATATATTATTAATTATTATATAATGATTTATAAATATTCTTAATTTTAATAAACCTGCATCAAAATCATCTTGCTCTTTTTTTAATTCTGCATTCATAGTAGAAGATTTAATAGGAACAATTACCTGTTGCTGTTAATTAAATCATAGAGTCATTTATTCATATATCTATTAATATATTTTATAACATATATTTACATATTGATTATTATACATAGATAACATTATTTTTTAATGATGATACAGGAAAAAAGCCATCGCTTTTAAGTGATTCATAATATGCTGGGATAGATCTGTAATAATGATATTTTAAATAGACATATAAATATACTATTTCATAAATAATAGTTATACAAATTTAAATATAATTAAATAATCAATATTTTAATTCAATATACTATAAAGGGGCATTTACACATACGCGATTTTTTCACCCACTTTTTTTCAGGCGATTATGACTCACCGATAAATAAAAGTCGGGCGTGTTATTTTATATTAAATCGGGGATAAGCTCGATTTTAATTAATTGGAACATGTTTTATAACAACCAATTTTTTTCACCCGACTTTATTTAGTAATACCAATTTTTTGAGATTTTGGCCACCATGGTAGGTTCAAATGTCAAATTTTATTCAAGAAATTTGTATCCTTATCTAAATATTTAATTTACATTATTCAAAGAGGGATCTCAGAAGAATGAAATTTTATAAAATTACAGAGTAACGAAAAATATTTAATGCAAAAAAGTAACCAGCACATGTTTAAATTATGTGTACTAATAATATTTAGTAGAATTTAAATTATAATCAACCTCATTATATTCATTAACAAAATATATAAAATAATATATTATATAAATTAATATTGATTGTTGTTATATTCAGGAATAAAACTTTTGAAGAAATTATTGAGAGAAATAGTAAACGTGTAGCGAAGGAAAAAAAATGATTCTTTAGATACAATACTGGACTCGGTTAAAAATCTCGGAAAAGAAGTTGCAGAGCAAAAAGATCCGTTAACTATTTTAGTTTGACAGTATTAAATGTAAAGAATATAATTCCGAAAGTAAAAATCAAATTATCAAGCATGTGTTTAATGAAATTATGAAAGAATATAATTTAGATATTAATTATAGAGTCTATGAGTCAAAAATATTAAATAATAAACTAAATATACTGTATAAGGTACTAGTGGAGTATTTTTAAAAAATTGCTAAGTTAAATAAAATAGCTTTTAAAAAAATGCTACTTTATTGTGATTGGTCAGTTTCGATCACGTATCTCGTTTAAAATAATTCGCTATAATAAATAAACAATACAAATTTTACATGTAAATTATTATTTTTATCCATTATTATTTTTAATCATTAACTTAATTTTTCCAAACATCATGAGCCCTAAATGTTCTTATATGTATTGTTTTGTTCCTAAGTGTAAAAATACGATAATTAATCACCCTAATATAATTTTTTTTAATGTTCCGTTGTATAAAAATATACGTTTTAAATAATTTAAGAGTGCACAGAGAAGAAAATAAATTAAACCAAATTTCACAAACAAGATGATGTCTTGTCTTGCTGTGATGATCATTTTTGTGTTTCGGTTTTATTTTAACTATTACTATTGATTAATATATATTGTGTAATACTTCACAAGATAACATTTCAATATAATATTTATTAAAATTTTGAATATATTTAAATATATTTAATCGTGGTTATTATACTATTACCGTTAATTAGATTATATATATATATATAAATAACTTATAACCTATTTCCTGTACAAAGAAATTACAATATAATGAATCGAAATACAAAATTGTCACGCATTAATGAATAAAGTGAAGTTTATATTATACTATTAATAATTTTCATATAAGATAATATTATAATAAATTAAGGAGACATTAATATTAGGAGATTTAATATCTGTGTTATTAAATATATATTATTTTGAAACTATTAAACTGTTAAATGAAACTCAAGCCTATAGGCTCGATATACCGAGGACATGAAAAATTACAATAAATATATGGATAATCTTGATTAATAATAATTCCTCTTGATTTACCCGTACAGTGCATTTCCACCTGCATTTGAAATAGAATTTTCTTTTGAATGAACCCATCTTTGACATAAATGTTTATTGTTCTTTTTTCATATGGGCATTTTATTTCTATTATGAAGTCACCACATATTCATCAGGTGACGCACCATAAAGTGGACAATTTTTCATAAGAAAGATACCACACATAGTGGATTCTTGCATACCGTAGGTTTTTTTAAGATACTTTGCAGTCTTCATAAATATTATCTGTTCAAGTTTTTTCCCATGCAAAAATGGGCTGATCTTTAAATAACTAACCTAATATCATCTGTACCAGGCTACCATCAGTTTGACAGTTAGCTATAGCATAAAATGTTTATCCAGTTATACGACCGTAGCGTACCTGGTGCCAAAGTGGTTCTTTACTTTGATTACGTGTATGTAACTCAATTGTTAAGCAAAGTTCTGATGTCATTTACCTTCAATGATTTATGAAAAACTCATCGATGATTCGTCATCCTATTTATTGACAATATATATACATAAATATCAATTTATAAACTAAAATATAATATACATTGATATATTCTGCTATTAATTTGTATATTTTAATATTTCTGTACTCTTTTTCTCAAATAGCTTGCTAATGAATTATATATTAAAAATAGTTACAAAAAAAATGTAAGAATTTATTAAAAAGTAACATACTTACATGAAACAGTATCTAGTTTGATAGAATTGAACATTAAATCTTTTATTTTACTAATTTTCTCTATTGGAAATTTGTCATCACATTCAGTTTTACCATTTAGTAAATACAGCGATTGCAATTTTTCTTACCTTATTCTTTTTAAACGCGGAGCCTATTTATAATAATTTATGAGAGAATTTGACTCGTATATGAATACGATTACGATAAAAAATACAAACCTTATTCCAGTAACATTTTAACTTCGCTACAGATTTTCCGGTTCATCCAGAACAGAAATGCAATTATGTGCTTACATATTTCTGGCGACACAACTTATACTTCAGCCTTTTGTATTCGATTCTCTGGAGAATTTGCAAGTACGTGGACTAACTAAGAGATAAATAATGGAGAACAATAAGATATATAATAAAACTAAAAAGCAATCATAGTTTTAATTTTCTATGATATTTTTAATTTTATTAGATGACTATATATATTTTTACATATTTTATACTAATTATTATAACTATATTATAACTAACTTCATATAATTTATCATTGACCCGCTGTTCCGGAACAATAGAAGCGTGAACCATACACTTATTTTGTTCAAAATGAACACAAACTTTTCCTACCGCATCTATGCAGTATAATGCATTTGAGGATCTTCAAATTTAATAAAATATACAAAATAAATCATATTTTAATTATTATCTATAATATTTAGTGTACATAATATAATTTTACAAATATTAAAATCATATTATAATTTATTTATGATTTATAAAATATTAAATTAATATTGTATTCATTATATTATTTTAGTTATGTAAGAATGCCATATGATATTATTTGCTTAATGTTTATATATTATTATAAACCAATATTATATAAATAATTTGGCATATTATATAAATAATTAGGCCATCAAATCTTCTATTGCCAATTCTTTAACTAGATTATATTCTACTAGATTATAAAATATTGCCATCCATTCTCTGCATAATGAATAATTACATTAAATATTGTTATTATTAGTTATATATAAAATATTGTTATTATCTTAAATTATCTTACTACATTATAGTATTAAAAATACACATTTATAATAATGCCAATAGTGTAATAATATTATATATAGGTTTATATAGGTTAATATTATATACATGATATATAAAGATATTGCATTTAAATAATGCTGACAAAGTTATGCATAAATATTTTAATATGTATATATTAAATAATACATACTTGCAATTATCAAAGTTAAAGGTGCTAATGATAGGCATCAATACTTGAATATGCACTTTATATGTATATTACATAATACATGTGCCCATCAAATTGTCATACAAATATTGCATTCGGTGACTAGATAACATCGTTGATTAAAATATATTATTATATATAATTCATAATATATCAATATATATATATATATATATATATATATATATATATATGAATCATATATTGTGCATGATTGAATGATAATGTAAATGATCACAATAGAAAAATTAAAAACTTATAAAAATGGTATTGTTTAAATGTTTAAATGATATACTATTTATATAACCTAATTAATAATGTATATATATATATATATATATATATATCTATGGTAACTAGATTAAATATTGTTATTATAATATTAGTAATAAATATTAAAATACTAATAATGTATTAAATAAACTAAATAAAATTATAATTATATTTAATATAATTAATATTATATATCATATTATAATATTTATATTAATTATTGATTGAATATATTAATTACCTTATCCAAACTTCACTATCATGTTTTCATTCACTTCAATAGCAACTAATGCTAAATTCATTGTAATTAAACATTTTTTTTAAATTAATTTTAATTTTAATTATAATCATCATTTAATTTATTATTTTTAGTGTAGGTCAAATAAAAATTGGAATTGAGAATAAAAATTGTGCGTTCGAAAATCGTACACGTGTGAACAGAAGTTTTTCATATTTAGGTTAAACTAAAAATTGTTCTTGTCCCCTTTTTTTATTTTTATTTTATTTTATTTTAATTTTTATTTTAAAATCGTAGTTATCCTCAATTTTATCATAAAATCGCATAGCTGTGAACCGTAAGAGAATTATATATTTTTACATAAATCATGTGCATTGCTAATTGCATCACATATTCTTACATATCAATCACATTGCAAGATAAACACATTACATTAATTTCAACATTTATCATAGAATAAATATACATATAGCATTACTTCTCACATATATAGAAGGTCTTACATATATAGTATACATATATATTATATACAGCTTAAAAATTACTTTTATTAAATTATAATTGATATAGTTTATACTATATATTCATTATTATAACATTATATTATGTAAATATTATAAATATATTCAACTACAATAGATTATGTGTATTTATTAATAATGTTCTTAATATAATTATTTTATAATTGATTATTAACATGTTCTATAATATATTATTATAAATATTTACTAAATATAGTATTTTAGGGTGAAAAAGGTGGGTGAAAAGGGTGGGTCATGAAAAATATTAATCATGCAATCTCCAATATATTTTAAAACTTCTTTTTGATGAATATATATGTATTTTAAATAATAAAAACTAAGAGCTTATATTGTAAACATATTAAACCTATTTAATTAATTAATTTAAATATTACAATGATTACTGAAGATTTTAGAAACGTTAAAATCTAAACTAAGTTTATAAAATTTAAAAATATTCATAGATTTTTTTAATACTAGAGAAATATAATAATTCATGGACGTGTTTATTTATGTATATATACACTATGACATATATGGAATAATATCTCTTTTCTTCAAACAATATTTTATTATATATAATATTTATAAAAATTAATATTTAATACAAAAACATTAAAATTATAGTGATTTAAATTTAGAATAAATATATTTATAATATTATATGTGGACTAAATATATATTTTTATTTAAAGATAAACGTTCAAATGTATGTTCAAATATACCTTTGTTCTAACATTATTTAACCCATAATACCCACACTGCATATAAACACAGGGACATATGCTATTATAAGTTATATATAGAAATAGAATTGTATAGAAATAATTTGTATTCGATATATAAATTGTAAAAATAACAGTTTATTTTAATTAAATTAATATATTAGAATTAAATTAATCGGAGATTTGTATGAATTTTATATAAAATACTTCTATATTTATTAATTATGTAGGTGCACGAACGATAAAGTTGAATCATTTTTAAATTCATTCATTGCCCATTTTTCAATTAAATCTTTCAATACTTTTGCAACTTTAGGATGAGCCTGATATATTAAGATTTTATAACTGGTATAATGATACATAGTGAGAATGTAAATTGTACATGAGATACATTATAGTATTGTAAGTAAAGTATACACTATGTTATCAATTTGTCATAAATATATATGTATATACAATAAATACCTTTGTTTTTATCAACACTCTACAAGTTGAAATGAAATCTTTGTTAGCTACTTCAAGGTGAAATTTTTTTCCACAATTCTGTACACAAGAATCTAAAAGCTTTTAATAAAAGATATAATTCAAAATATATATTTAGTTGATTTAATGAAGAAAATCAATAATCTAATATAATATTTAATATATAATAGAATATAAATAGAATATTTATATAAATGCATATTAAATCTAACAGTCAATGCTTGGAGACAAACAAATGGAACTTTATGATGAATTCTCTTCACTATAGATCTTAGGCAATCTCGTGACCTATATTAAATATATTAAATATATATATATATATATATATATATATATATATATATATATATATATAAATATATATATATATATAAACATATATATACCCATTTTCTGTAGATTGTACTTTCTCACATATATCCAATATATTGGTCCAATTTTCAGTTAAATTATTTTCATCAGTAGCACTTTCTAGGAAGGAGATAATTAAAATACAAGATATATCTAATTTTGTGAATGAATGAAGTTATATAGATTATGTAAATTCACATTTTAGTTATAACTTAAAACAGGACAAAATTAAGAATAAAAATAATATATTTAACAATAGTTTTATATTTGAGGTAACAATTTGTTCTGATATGTTAATAATTATCATTTTAATCATTAGAATTTAGTTACGTTCTTAATGAATATTCTATTTTTTATTTACTAGTTACAGTTATTTCTATGATCATTTCAATATTTTAATTTTTTTTAATATTTTACATTTTGTTAATTATGTTAAAATATAATATGGTTACTATTATGATATTGTAATCATAATATATTTATATAACTATATAAAAACTATATTTATATTATATATATATAATACATTTATATATTCAAATTATGTAATCTCCTGAATGAGATCTATGTAAAAGAATGTATCTTTTGTCCATTTTCATTTAATTTATTCTATACTTATATTTTTAATTGTATTACTTAATTTTATATTTTTTAATTTTTATTATATGAGTCAAGCTCAATCAGATTATAAAATATTATCATGCTATTATGTCATGACCATTATTTTCTTTGGCAACATTTTTATTTTATTTCATTTATTCTTAAATACAGTTAATAAAACACTACAAATTTTAATAAACAAAATTACATGACAAAGTTATTTATATAGCTATGATACAATGTCAATCTATATCATTATCATTGGGTTACCATATCTAATTATATAATAATTTACAACACATTGAGTAAATATAATAATAAATATTATTGTAAATATAAAATAAGAGCACAAAAATATCATAAATATCATATCCGTTAATTTGATTTAAATAATATTAATTAGAATTCAGTAATATAATAATATAAATAATATAGCCTTGATATATAATTCACAATAGTTTAGAGCTATTATTTCACTGTCAATTATATTAATTAATGATTAATTAAAAATATTTCTATTTAGAATTTTTCAACATAGTTTATAATGATTACATTTACATTAAGAGTGATTATTTTTCTGGATTCATTTTCCGTCCATTCAAATATATTTGTTAAATATAAGTTATAATATGCTAATTTTAAAATATTTTAATTTTTTATTATATTATTTGTCAGACGAAGACTATTTTAAATGTCTAATTAAAAATAGTTAGTTAAAAAATAGTTTCACTCTTTTCTAAAATACAACCAAGTTTAGTTATTGTTTATAAATAAATTTTAAATTATATTTTTTTTCATACAATTAATATGCATAACCATAATTACTGATTATTGAATATTTTACAACGCAGTCTGTTTTTAAGCGATTGCAAAATTTTGTTGATATTTATCTACATTTTTTATTTATTTTCGTAATTTTTCAGTTATCACAAAAAAAATAACTCATACTATGTTAAAAATATTCTTCACTTCCAATATATACTGATATATATATATGATATATATATGATATATATATATATGATATATATATATATATATATATATATATATATATATATATATATATATATGGTATATATATATATAGTAAACGAATCATTTCTTCTAGATCTACAATTATGGATATGTACATAAAGTTACTATAATATTTACTACCGTGTTTTTAATTTTCTATTTATATTTTTAATCGATATCTCATAAATATAGCTTTAACATTGTTCATAGTATTATATTAAATTGAAATATTTTCCTGAATATTAAATATAAGTATAAAAATATCATTAGTTAATTTCAAAAATATCGATATTTTAATACATGTAAAATTATGAATAAGCATAATATAACTTACCTACGTCTTTATCAAAAGGAGTAGGATTATTAAAAAAAGGTGCCATAACATTAATGATTCACAATCAGTTGATGTTTATTAAGGTTTATTTATTTATAGGTGGCCTTTTACTAATATATATAATAATAATAATAATCGAATATTATATTTAAAATCATAGATAATGATAATAAATTCAATTATTTCGCATTTTATTATTATATTTTAATTTAAACTCTTTTTAAACTATATTAAATTAGTAATATCTATAGACTTATAAGTTATGTATTATTAGCTACTCATTCGCAATTTATTCACTAATATTACATTATTTTAAGTATGCATTTGTATACTCGATTTCATTTATTTAGTATTATATCAAATAATTATATTAATAATATAGTGTTATTAGTGATCTCAGTACGATTTTAATAACACTAACATTCATTTTTCTTTAATATATGATAACTATAGTTGGCTATATTTTATTGTATATTCTAACCGTATAATTTGATTATTAAAATTAGTTATATAATTATGTAGGTGAATATAAATATTAAGTGATCTAAGTTAGTATTTAGAAATTTCAACAATATTGTCTATAGTATTTGGTGTCTAATTGGGATCTGGTGTAAATATTTCATTACTTTAGATACACTGAACTTTTCATATATATATAATTTGTGTTGAGTCCAAAATATATAGAAAATATCAAATATAAGATAATACGATATTATAATATTAAGATAAATTAACATCCAGTGTAAAACTCTTTTTATCATGATTGTCAATTAAAACTGTTAAATGAAAATTTTGTTGGTAATAAAATAATTGTATTTTGAATTTTTTAAATGGAAATTATAAAATCTTAAAATAAGGAATATGGTTTGGGAAAATGTATATCTTCCTAACTGTTCATTTAGCTGACACCATATTTCTTTATATCTACGGAATACAAATCAACGGTATGTCACAATTTACAAATTCCTGTAAGAACTTCCCTTCAGAGACCTTTACTCAAATTGTATTCCGCAATTTTTTTACTGGTCTTAATAACTACTCCGCTATTCTATAATGATGTATTACTTGTTGGCTTTTTGTTAGGTTATATTTTGTTTATAAAATACATTAATTCAAATGAAAACAACCAAATAGATAATAATAATATATTTTAAAATAATGTCGGATATACTCTACATAGTATTCGCCGAGATTACATGTAGGCGCCTAAACATATACGTTCTTCATCACTAAAGTGAATTGAGGAACTAGTCAATAACTTAAGTTATATAAGGAATTCCCATTTGAGAGAACTAGAGAACTAACTAATTCGTACTCTTTGTAATGTATTCTCTAGATATATATATATATATATATATATATATATATATATATATATACTCTAGATATCCCGACGGAGATGAAAATTAACCCTCTGCATTGAATTCAAATCTACATTAATTCAGACGAAACATCAAGAATAATAATTCATATATAATCAACACAACAATAGGTTTTTTAAATACGGTTATGTCTACATTACTTGTTTAAATATATAATAAATATAGTTAAATTTATATGTTTACATAATATAATTAAACAATCATACACATAATTAAAACATATAATTGAGAACTTATTATCAGTAATTAGAAAATACTCTTTGTTCGGTATGGTGCATGCATAGAATAATATTCGATAAGTTATATTTTAATTTGATGATATCATCGAATCTGCATGACAATATTTTAAAAGGATATATTAATTATTGAATTATTGAGCATGCATACCTAAATCTAGATATTGCCTAATATTTGAGTTTAACAGTTCATTAGTCATCTATCGTTAAAGTAATCAACTGTATACCGAATATTTTATTTAAAAACTTAATAACCGTTTTATTCCTATTACAATATAACTGTAATATTTAGGCTATTGAGTATAAGTATGGTATATTAAATATGTCTTACTCACACGTATTTGCATATAATAAATGTATCTAACTTAGCATAGTATTTATTGATAATAATCGACTATTAATAAACTCTAAATAATACATGTGAATATTGTTAAAGTTTAAATCTAATGAATTGCAATGGTCATTTTTATAGAGAAGCCGATACAAATACATTTACAAAAATGTTTAAATGTGATATATGCACTATTGAAACTTATTATTTGGTGGTATACGGTGATAGCAATTAATAGTAATTATGGAAAAAGCATGTTGAAAAATTATTCTGTAATTCTAAAATATAATAATTTCATATAAAACGAATATTATTAACTTATAATAATAGAACAATACATGAGTCATCGGGTATCATTTGTATTATGTAATTCGAATTAAAATGTATTCTATAAAGATTAATCTGTATTTTAACGAATATTTGAATGTATTTTTTGTATTAAAGTTTAAAATAAATAAAATTATTTTTTGATACATTTATGAGACATATATAAATTTTATAATTGCTATCATCTGTTCGCTTTTCGTCATCTTAACATTATAATATAGGCTTCGTTAGTTATAATGATTAGTGTTATGGAGAATTTCAGTCTAAATATATAAGTTTATATCATCAACGAAATATTGTGAAATAAGAGATCTGATGAAGAAATATGTTAAATAATGGCAATATAATATATTATTAATAGTATACTATAATATAAGGTAAGTACACAATTCGTATTAACAAGAATACGGCGATTTACTTTGTTTACATCCTACACTACTTTGTATATAATATAAGAGTTATTCTTAAATAAAAAATAATATATGTAAAAAAAATTAATACACGTAATTATGTAGAAATATAGTATAATAGCGTTATATATAACTAAAGGACGGTACTACCTAAGTTATATGTACTAATAAATACACGATGTATATGCTAGTTGGCCATCATTCAATCAAATATATTGTATAACATAAACATATACTTAAATGAATATTTTGGCCTAGAATATATTATATATTACATCAAGATATATCTTACCTATACAATTTTTATAAGTTAAATAGTACATAATTATTTCTTAATATTTATACATAGATCATTTATTGTTTCTATAATTCTATATACATTAAATATACAAAATGGGATACATTTGTATAATTAATTTAAGTATTGGTTTAATAAGCTTTGTATATATAGCGTTAATATTTCATAGTATTTTATAATATGATGCATATATTATAAACTGGTATAACAGTTATATTATTTATAGATCATTTAATTATTTACTGTAAAATTAAAATAAATTATAAATTAAAATAAATTATAAAAAAACTTGCTTAAGTGTAAATATTATTTACAAAATAATAAATATTTGTAAAATACATATTTATTAAAATAAAACTCTATAGTATTTTAGTATTTAGTAATTAATTTAATCCATAATTATTTCTCATATAATTAATAATCACAACTGCTAAATTAGTTATAAATCGTTTCCTGGACGCTGGGTTTCGTTCTTTTTTATTAATTTCTATCTGTACATATGTAAATAATTTATTTAATATATCATTTAATATCATTTAATATCATTTAATATCATTTAATATCATTTAATATCATTTAATATCATTTAATATCATTTAATATCACTTAATATCACTTAATATCATTTAATATCATTTAATACCATATCATTTAATACCATTTAATACCATTTAATACCATTTAATATCATTTAATATCATTTAATATCATTTAATATCATTTAATATCATTTAATATCATTTAATATCATTTAATATCATTTAATATCATTTAATATCATTTAATATCATTTAATATCATTTAATATCATTTAATATCATTTAATATCATTTAATATCATTTAATATCATTTAATATCATTTAATATCATTTAATATCATTTAATATCATTTAATATCATTTAATATCATTTAATATCATTTAATATCATTTAATATCATTAAATATCATTTAATATCATTAAATATCATTTAATATCATTTAATATCATTTAATATCATTTAATATCATTTAATATCATTTAATATCATTTAATATCATTTAATATCATTTAATATCATTTAATATCATTTAATATCATTTAATATCATTTAATATCATTTAATATCATTTAATATCATTTAATATCATTTAATATCATTTAATATCATTTAATATCATTTAATATCATTTAATATCATTTAATATCATTTAATATCATTTAATATCATTTAATATCATTTAATATCATTTAATATCATTTGATATCATTTAATATCATTTAATATCATTTGATATCATTTAATATCATTTGATATCATTTAATATCATTTGATATCATTTGATATCATTTAATATCATTTGATATCATTTGATATCATTTGATATCATTTGATATCATTTGATATCATTTGATATCATTTGATATCATTTGATATCATTTGATATCATTTGATATCATTTGATATCATTTGATATCATTTGATATCATTTGATATCATTTGATATCATTTGATATCATTTGATATCATTTGATATCATTTGATATCATTTGATATCATTTGATATCATTTGATATCATTTGATATCATTTGATATCATTTGATATCATTTGATATCATTTGATATCATTTGATATCATTTGATATCATTTGATATCATTTGATATCATTTGATATCATTTGATATCATTTGATATCATTTGATATCATTTGATATCATTTGATATCATTTGATATCATTTGATATCATTTGATATCATTTGATATCATTTGATATCATTTGATATCATTTGATATCATTTGATATCATTTGATATCATTTGATATCATTTGATATCATTTGATATCATTTGATATCATTTGATATATATATTTGATATATTAATACCATTTAATACCATTTAATACCATTTAATACCATTTAATACCATTTAATACCATTTAATACCATTTAATACCATTTAATACCATTTAATACCATTTAATACCATTTAATACCATTTAATACCATTTAATACCATTTAATACCATTTAATACCATTTAATACCATTTAATACCATTTAATACCATTTAATAACATTTAATACCATTTAATACCATTTAATACCATGTAATAACATTTAATATTACTTAATATCATTTACCATCATTTAATACCATTTAATATTACTTAATATCATTTAATATCATTTACTATCATTTAATATCATTTAATATCATTTAATATCATTTAATATCATTTAATATCATTTAATATCATTTAATATCATTTAATATCATTTAATACCATTTAATACCATTTAATACCATTTAATACCATTTAATACCATTTAATACCATTTAATACCATTTAATACCATTTAATACCATTTAATACCATTTAATACCATTTAATACCATTTAATACCATTTAATACCATTTAATACCATTTAATACCATTTAATACCATTTAATACCATTTAATACCATTTAATACCATTTAATACCATTTAATACCATTTAATACCATTTAATACCATTTAATACCATTTAATACCATTTAATACCATTTAATACCATTTAATACCATTTAATACCATTTAATACCATTTAATACCATTTAATACCATTTAATACCATTTAATACCATTTAATACCATTTAATACCATTTAATACCATTTAATACCATTTAATACCATTTAATACCATTTAATACCATTTAATACCATTTAATACCATTTAATACCATTTAATACCATTTAATACCATTTAATACCATTTAATACCATTTAATACCATTTAATACCATTTAATACCATTTAATACCATTTAATACCATTTAATACCATTTAATACCATTTAATACCATTTAATACCATTTAATACCATTTAATACCATTTAATACCATTTAATACCATTTAATACCATTTAATACCATTTAATACCATTTAATACCATTTAATACCATTTAATACCATTTAATACCATTTAATACCATTTAATACCATTTAATACCATTTAATACCATTTAATACCATTTAATACCATTTAATACCATTTAATACCATTTAATACCATTTAATACCATTTAATACCATTTAATACCATTTAATACCATTTAATACCATTTAATACCATTTAATACCATTTAATACCATTTAATACCATTTAATACCATTTAATACCATTTAATACCATTTAATACCATTTAATACCATTTAATACCATTTAATACCATTTAATACCATTTAACACCATTTAATACCATTTAACACCATTTAATACCATTTAATACCATTTAATACCATTTAATACCATTTAATACCATTTAATACCATTTAATACCATTTAATACCATTTAATACCATTTAATACCATTTAATACCATTTAATACCATTTAATACCATTTAATACCATTTAATACCATTTAATACCATTTAATACCATTTAATACCATTTAATACCATTTAATACCATTTAATACCATTTAATACCATTTAATACCATTTAATACCATTTAATACCATTTAATACCATTTAATACCATTTAATACCATTTAATACCATTTAATACCATTTAATACCATTTAATACCATTTAATACCATTTAATACCATTTAATACCATTTAATACCATTTAATACCATTTAATACCATTTAATACCATTTAATACCATTTAATACCATTTAATACCATTTAATACCATTTAATACCATTTAATACCATTTAATACCATTTAATACCATTTAATACCATTTAATACCATTTAATACCATTTAATACCATTTAATACCATTTAATACCATTTAATACCATTTAATACCATTTAATACCATTTAATACCATTTAATACCATTTAATACCATTTAATACCATTTAATACCATTTAATACCATTTAATACCATTTAATACCATTTAATACCATTTAATACCATTTAATACCATTTAATACCATTTAATACCATTTAATACCATTTAATACCATTTAATACCATTTAATACCATTTAATACCATTTAATACCATTTAATACCATGTAATACCATTTAATACCATTTAATACCATTTAATACCATTTAATACCATTTAATACCATTTAATATCATTTATATCTTTTATATCTTTTATATCTTTTATATCATTTAATATAAATAATTTAGTATTATAATTTATATATATTATAAACCTGTATAGCATCTATTCTGCCACGAATTCCGGATCCATAAATTTTCGTTATAAATCCTCCACTAAAATATTTAGTTTTTAAAGGAAATCTAGTTGACGGACTTGGTATAGATCTAATTCCTTCCTGACCCAATAGTGCTCCAAAACTGTTTGCCCCTCTCAAGTATGCATCATAACATTCTAAATCTGATGACGTAATTAAATGTATAATTGTATTATAATGCATTTAATTTATCTATTCTAACACTTATATTTACTTAACTTACTGTACTCTACTTAACTTACTATACTCTACTTAACTTACTGTACTCTACTTAACTTAGTGTAGCAATGCTAACCTGTAAAATTACTTACATTATTGTACTTTACTTAACAAAGTGTATCTATGCTAAATAGTATATTATTTATCTTATTGTATTCTACTTAACTTAGTGCAGCTATGCTAATTATTGTAATTACTTAAGACACCGTACTCTACTTAACTTAGTGTATCTATACATGTTAGGAGATAATTAGGATTACTATTTAAATAATCACATGTCTAGTACAAATCTATATAATAACAAGATTATATGTATTATAAGGTGTATAGTGATGTATATATAGCTATCCTCGTATTATAGCTAGTATCATATTATAGATATATTTAGTTAGTAACTATAGTTATTTATCACTATAACATAAAACTGATACATTATATTACTATATATTTAAACATTTTGAAACATATGACTAGAACCATTATATTAAAACTATTAAGTGCTTAATTAGAATAAGATCCATATATATATATATATATATATATATATATATATATATTTATATTATTATAAAAATTAATCTGATTTTAAAAGGTTACGGCATATGGAATAGAATTAATACATATTAATTTATATTACTTATGTAAAATAAATAAAAAGTATAAGACATAGTAAATTGATAAATATATAAAATAATTAATATAAACAGTGGTAAATGATAATTCGATATACGTAAATTGTAAATAATATGACATAAGAGTATTCCAACCCCTAAATTATATCGCAAATTGAATAGTATATAGTATATAGTCTGTGTGTATACATCATATCGGACACTAGATTGTTTCGCTTGTGTTGATGTTTTTTATGTATAATTATTTCTGATAGTTTAATTAATTTAGTACTTATATAAATGTAGGTTAAATAATTTAAATTAGCTATTATATTATGTAAATAAATAAATATATATATTATATATATACATACATATATATATATATATATATATATATATATATATATATATATATATATATATATGTGTGTGTGTATATATTCATATTATATTATACATATTCTTCGTATATATATATATATATAATATATATATATATATATATATATATATATATATATATATTATGCTAATTAATATGTGTAAATATTAACTACAGATATATTTATAAATTAATTAAATATATAAGAAAACAAATATATTATATTTAAAGATGCTTTATTACCAAATATTAATATTAATTGGTATATCAATTGATAATATAGAATAATATTACATATAGAACAATTTATTAGAGATGCCCATTCCGAATCACATACTACTTATTGGTATGTCCCAACATCAAGTAACAGTAACATACCTATTGTTTTGTCTTTATTTTAGTACCCTAAGTGATCTTAATAATAGATACACTTTAAACTTCCAATTCTAATGCTGTGATAGTGACTAATACACTTTCTATTCTACATGTATAACTCAATACATAATACATGCGCACATGAACACGTACACATACTCACATACAGATAAACACACACCCATAAATACACATACATAAAAATAATTATATTGATATATTGATATATATATATATATATCTATATATACGGATAATAAAACTTAAAAATAGAGGAGTGGTAAAATAAAAATAATAGATAAAATAAAATATCCTTATATGGTTTAAAAAAGTAAAATATATTTGACTAGTAGACTAATGGAATAGTAGATATAGTAGACTAATTGAGAACAGTTTAAATAATTATGAACATTTAGTTCACTAATAAGTGCTAACTTTGAGACAATTATTACATATATGAGAATTATAAGTTCGGCATTGTTTATTGAAGTTTTATCTTTCTGGTAAATATTTAAATTATTATTTTGAGAATTTCTTTTGTAGGATATAAATATCATTAATTTATAATTTAAATAGAAGAGTAACTAAAATGGATCCATGAGATCACCTATATTTTGAATTAGATGTATAATTTAATAAATTTAAATTTATTATCGAGATATATATAAAGTAGTTTTTATATTTGATTTTGATGACATATTATAACAGTTTTAAAAATTAAAATGAATTGTATAGCATGTCAAATGAGGAGAAGTATTAATGAGTTGTGGTTATAGTTTTTACTTCAATAAAGATTCTATAATATACATGAAATAAAATAAATAAATATAAAGTGATACCGGAATTGTGAATTAGACCATGCATTTGGTATTCTCACTTATATTCATTCAATTACATACATATATATCCACTTATAGTCACTCCATTACATACATATATCTCCACTTATAGTCACTCCATTACATACATATATCTCCACTTATAGTCACTCCATTACATACATATCTCCACTTATAGTCACTCCATTACATACATATATCTCCACTTATAGTCACTCCATTACATACATATATCTCCACTTATAGTCACTCCATTACATACATATATCTCCACTTATAGTCACTCCATTACATACATATATCTCCACTTATAGTCACTCCATTACATACATATATCTCCACTTATAGTCACTCCATTACATACATATATATCCACCTCTAGTCACTCCATTACATACATATATCTCCACTTATAGTCACTCCATTACATACATATATCTCCACTTATAGTCACTCCATTACATACATATATCTCCACCTCTATTAACTCCATTACATACATATATCTCCACCTCTCTTTACTCCATTACACTCATCTATCTCCACCTCTATTAACTCCATTACATACATATATCTCCACCTTCATTAACTCCATTACATACATATATCTCCACCTTTATTAACTCCATTACATACATATATCTCCACCTTTATTAACTCCATTACATACATTTATCTCCACTTCTAGTCACTCCATTACATACATCTATCTCCACCTCTATTAACTCCATTACATATATATATCTCCACCTTTATTAACTCCATTACATACATATATCTCCACCTTTATTAACTCCATTACATACATTTATCTCCACCTTTATTAACTCCATTACATACATATATCTCCACCTTTATTAACTCCATTACATACATTTATCTCCACTTCTAGTCACTCCATTACATATATCTATCTCCACCTCTATTAACTCCATTACATATATATATATATCTCCATCTGTATTAACTCCATTACATGCATCTATCTGCATTCATAGTCACTCCATTACATTCAAATATCTCCTCCTCTATTAACTCCATTACATACATTTATCTCCACCTTTATTAACTCCATTACATACATATATCTCCACCTTTATTAACTCCATTACATACATTTATCTCCACTTCTAGTCACTCCATTACATACATCTATCTCCACCTCTATTAACTCCATTACATATATATATATCTCCATCTGTATTAACTCCATTACATGCATCTATCTGCATTCATAGTCACTCCATTACATTCAAATATCTCCTCCTCTAGTCACTCCATTACATACATCTATCTCTACCTCTATTAACTCCATTACATACATCTATCTCCACCTTTATTAACTCCATTACATACATATATCTCCACCTCTATTAACTCCATTACATACATATATCTCCACCTTTAATAACTCCATTACATACATATATCTCCACCTCTAGTCACTCCATTACATACATATATCTCCACCTCTATTAACTCCATTACATACATCTTTTTCCACTTCTAGTCACTCCATTACATACATATATATCAACCTCTATTAATTCCATTACATACATATATCTTCACCTCTATTAACTCCATTGCATACATATATCTCCACCTCTATTAACTCCATTATATACATCTTTTTCCACTTCTAGTCACTCCATTACATACATATATATATATATATATATATATATATATATATATATATCCACCTTTATTATCTCCATTACATACATATATCTTCATCTCTAGTCACTCCATTACATATATATATCAACCTCTAGTCACTCCATTACATACACCTACCTCTACCTCTAGTCACTCCATTATATACATCCCACACAAGTGAAAATATAATGACCGCTATATTGTTCATACAACTTCTAAATTATACCAAGCTAACTTAGGTCAGATATCCTATTACATTCTCCATCTATACTATGTTCTACTTCGACACTTTCTATAATGTTCTCTTGGTGTCTACTCTTTTTAGTATATCCTTCCTTCAATCATAATAAATCAACACTTTAATAATAATTCTACAATTGCACTTAATTTAATATTAATCTTCACTTAATTCTAATCTCATCGAAATTTTCCAATTTATCATTTTTCTACCTTATCTTCTCTCTCTCTTTTAATTATCGTTTCTGTTAGAATAATTCTTCGGATCTGCTCTACCTTTTTATACCACTCTCCGAAAGGTTAATAACCAGTTTACACATACAGAATAATAGTGTAGGCATGTATGACTTTCTATAATTGTAACGTACATTTATGTACATACTTCCATATATATATATATATATATATATATATATATATATATATATATATATATACGTACGCATAACATATATACACACTAAATATAAATTATATAATATATATTCTTAAATTAATAAAAATAATTTTATTATTTAATTGTATATATATTATATTGTTTATATTTTACATATTTTACATTATTATATCATTATTTTTTCTTAGATCGTTTTGATTGTAATCATTTGAAATTATATAGTTATAATGTATAATAGAATTTGTTAGAATATAATTTATATGAAAATATAATTATAAATAAAGTGTGTGGTTATCTAACATAAACAACTTTTTACACTGCAATACAAAAGAACATTTGTATTACCCATGAATGTTTATAGAATTGGGATTAATATAAGGTTTTTAGAAAAAATCTAAATAATGATATATTATAAATTAAATTATGTTAATTAAACATATCCAAATGTAATGTGATATATAATTGTTTATAATATACAGTTTAAAAACCATTAGTTGCTGATTTACATTTTCTTTGTAATAAATTGTTAATGCTTGAAGATTTAAATTCCTCGCGTGTTATTTGAGTTTTATTTAATGTATTCCTAGAAATGTATAGTTTACATATATATATATATATATATATATATATATATATATATATTTATATATATATATATATATATATATATTAATTTATATTTATTATAACTTCCTTACTTGAATATTACATTATCTGATGAAATGTAATATCATATGTGCTAAATAATTATTATTTGATATATTACAAATATTTAGAAAAAATTTACTTTGATAGATCATATCCAAGTTCGAGTCTTTGTAATTTATGACCATGTCCATGTATATCGATATGCAATCCTCCAATGAAATTATCTTCATTTTGATATATAGAATTTCTTGCTTCACCAATAAAACCCATAAAAGTATAATAAGCTCCAACTGCTAACTGATTGAAAATTGTATAAATATATGTGTGCATAAATTCACAGACGCACGAAGGCATACACCAGCCAATCCATTCATACATCCATCCATCCATTCATCCATCCATCCATACATCCATCCATCCATCCATCCATCCATCCATCCATTGAATTAAAAAGTTTATTTATACACAAAATAACAAATAGATATGTTCTAATTTGTGTTTTAAAGAGAGTAAAATAATATCATAAGTGAATTAAATGATAAAATAAAATCAGATAGAGGTCTCTGACATTCGGGCAGATACATATGTGATCGGAGTAGTCATAGAACATCCGCGCAGATGCAGAGCATAAGATCTATCCAAGAGCTCATGTTAAGCATAGTAAATAATTTTTCACTGCCATCAATGCCATTCAAATGTTTTTATGGAACTACATCTTCGTAAATGTAGAGGAAGGTTGTTCCATAAAACTGGCGCTGGAACATTAAATCTTCTATTACCACAGGTATCAAGTTTAAATTTTTGATTTGATAGTAACAAACTGTTACTAGATCTTAATCGGCGGGTATTTTCCTTTAGTTTAATAATATCATAAAGCTAGCGCGGCTATTTAGCGTTTAGAGCAGTATAAGTTAAACATAGTATTCTATACGCTGAATAATTTATCATGTCAAGCCATCTTAGTGATGTTAAACATTCTGTAATACTATTATGGTCTTTTCGCTTAAAACCATATATCATTCTTACTATAATTCTTAATATACGATCTAAATAATTTATTTTAAATTTAGTTATACCATAATATATAGAATTACAATAGTGTAAATGCGATATAATATAAGACTGAGAGATCATTTTTAAATTATGAAATGACATTAAATTTCTTATATTTTTGAGTAAATTCCATTTTGTGTAGACTACTTGGGATTAAGTGGTATTTTTTGAATGCATTCGCTGGTGTGGTTTTAAGGGAGCTTTAGATATATAAATTAATTTATAATTAATATTGTTTACAATATTATTATTTCTATTACCTATTAAGCCTATCGGGATTAATATCTATAGGTTTCATCTATAGATATTATTTTAATATGTGCATTATTAATTATGATTATGGGTTGAGGTGAGCATATCCACATTTTATTTGCTTAGGATGTATAATTAGATTCATAGTTGCACATTTATTATTAGTTGCCTAATATCTATAATAATACTGGCTTCAATTCCATGAGCAATTATTTTTTGAAATAATCTACAAAATATCGAGGACAATGTTATGGGCCTAAATTCCGATGGATTTGAGGGATTATAAAATGTAGGTATTAAAGTTGTTAAACTTTTTATAACATGAATTTGTATTATCTAGTGTCATTATTAAACTCTCTAAAAGGTTAAGGTTATGCTCTTAAATAAGTTAGTTTAATAATTAAATTGAGCTTTAATGGGAAATCATCTATAATACAAATAATATCTACATCGTCAAAAATCGCTCTCGCTAGATTAGCAATATTTTTATTAAATATAGATTGAGTTTTCGTACACAATAAGCTACAATGTCTATATTTAATTGTTTTATTTGATAGTTTCTTAAGATCATTATTAACTTTTTTGTTCTTCTAGTTGGGTTATTATAAATAATTTCAACTATTTTCTTCCCAATATTGATATTAGATGAATTTATAAAGTGTTCATGATCTATGCCGATTTTTTTCTGGATATAACTATGTATTAAATTGTGTGACATAAATTAAAATTGAGGTAGTAATTGTATATTTGTATTATTATTTTCTAAAATATGTTAATCCTATTTAGGTTATTTTGTAGATTATTATATGGTAAGCTATATCTTAATATATTGATGGTTGATGAATGCATTGATATATTTTTAACTATATTCCTATCGATGGTTGTGAGATAACTATTCATAGATTCATCAATAGGGAATTTATTTGCTAGTCGATTACTTTTTCTAATAGGCATGATTTTCTGTGTGTTGCTTAATATTAAAATCTAGATAATTCGTATAGATATAGTTATTTATTTGGTGCGAAGATTCAACTCTATATAAATTATATGTTATCCGTGTGTCAATATTATTGTAGTTTTCGGTTAATAAGTTATTATAAAAATGTGTGTTTAGTGAAGTAATATCGTATTTAGTAATATAGTTTTCAGTAGTTAGTACATCATTATGACTATATGTATTTGGGTGCAGTATGAAGTATGCAGGTATGGTATGGTCGTATGCAGTAGATGATGTAGTGTCCAAGTGGTGTGAAGCGGGTGTTGTGGTGATATATTTTAGTATATGTGGGGAGGATATTAGTAGTATTGGATTTTTGTAAATAATCAAACAGTGTACGAATCAGTTTATATTTGGATGAGACTCGGTGCGTTTTGATTGCCGTCAATATTTTTTTCTTAAAATTGTTACATTATTTTCTTGCACTAATCAAGATGATATCACCGGTGACTGGTAATAATCGGTTGTATGTGTCTTTGGTAGATAGAAAGGCTATATTCTATGAACTTCTTACTACAGCTGATGCAGCAGCCTTTATTATTATAGTCCATAATCGTGTATCAAATATATACGTATTATTTCTATTGTTTTTATTGGACCTGGATTCAGTGGCGATGATATTATACAAAAAAGTATATTAAGCGAAACATGTCCGATATCGATGAATAAAACTATTTTAGTAATATTAACTTTTTTATTAAGCAATACCTGGCGCACCATTAATTAATGTATAATAGTTGTTAGTAATTTCCTTTAATGAAATAGGCTTTGTATTATCTATAGTGTCATTATTAAACTATCTATTAAACTATATCCATCTATCTATTTATCTATATGCATATATATATATATATATATATATATATATATATATATATATATATATATATATGTATATATATATATATATATATATATATATATTGTAGCGGCTTATAATGCTTACATCAGTTACATCAACCTATAATGTCATATTATACACTTATATCATCATTTGTTATTATCACATGCGTATGCTGATATCAGCTTATAATGCTTACATCAGTTGACCTATATTATTACATGGTATGCGCTTATATCAGCATTAGTTATTATCACGTGCACATGCTGATTTCAGCTTATATCCATTCATGCATCCATCCATCTATTAATCGATCCATGTATATTCTTAACTAACTACATTTCCCATAGTAGCTTGGTAAAATTCCCTATTTGGATCCAATCTACTTCTATGTAAATTATTTATAATACAATGTGGTCTTGTAATATATCCTAGTTTCATACTTATTTGATCAGTTAATTCAATTGCTATTTGTTTTGTATACCTAGAATAGTTAATAAATATATATTAATAATACAGTTTGTAAGTTTAATATACATTTTATGTGAAAATTTTAAATTATTATTATAAGTATATTCATAATAACCTATCTCCTATTAAAGATACTTTACATGTTTGTCGAGTAACTGTACATATTCTATTATAATGGCATTTTCCATTAAATATACAGCCGTTATATCTACTTGGAAGCAAACAACTCTAAAATAAAGTATTTCTATGTCATTGAAATAGTTTGGGATAATAATGAGTATATAAAGATGGAGATTAGAATATAAATAAAGATTTTATTATAGTACTAACTCTTCTAGATCCACCGTGAGGTGCAGTTATTATTAAATTCATATTTCCAACATTATAACTAATAAATCCATTAGCATCAGATCTTATATCCAAATTTGATATTAATACAATAGGAAAACAAAGTAAAAAGATAAAATACATTAAGTAGATAAATAATACTGTGTAAACAATATTCTTGAATTCAATATTGTATATGTTTACTTTAATAAACCTCTTATCAAGTCTAGTATAGAAACTAGTTTGAAAATTTTAAATATTTACTATGTATAAATATAGAAATATGCCACTCTCATATTTATTTTTAACTAAAATATAGGCGTATCTAAAGATGTATTTGTGTTGAGACGCGAACAGTATGACTATTTACTTCAAAAAACGTGAATAATTAAAAATATTTAAAATTGTAGTAATGACTTGCAACTACTTAAAAATACCATCAATATTACAATACATTATACACACATTATATACACGCAATGTAATATTATATTTTGTATAATTATATGTTGTATATTTAATAGTATTATATTATAGTATATTATAGTATTATATTAATAAATATATATATAATACTGATTGAAAAAGCATCAATATATATAATAAATTATAGTTATCTATTAAATGAATTAAATCTAAATTTATAATTTATCAACCTCATTTTAAATTATTTAGTAGTATATTTTGTAGATGAATTAATTATTTATAATAATAAAATCCTATACGCCATGGTGAGTTACTAGAGTTAAAGAAAATACTCATAAATCTTAATAAATCAAATGATACTTGCAATTATCATTTGCTTTATTAAGATTTATGAGTATTCTATCTAACTCTAGTATAAATACAAAATTATACAGTTTATCAAAATATAGGTGTAAATGTATGCATTATAGAGAAATATAATCATACACTTATTATTCATAACTGTATAAACTTATATATGGACAGTATAATTTATAAATTTATTATAAATATTAATACTTAGCCAATTAATAATTCATTTATTTCTACTATAAAAATAAAATATATCAGGTTGACTAAAATAAATGAATCATTTCGTGAGATTTATGTTAAAATAAAATAAAATATGTAAAATAAAAAATAGTATTGCCTTTCATACTTCAAACAACTAAACCAATACTAATAATGAATAACTAATACAATTTTATACTTACTTTTTATCCGATATAATATGGTTATAATCAATATAGTATTTATTACAATGAATATACCATATTAAATTGCAATTATTAAATAATAATTTTAAATCTTTGTAAATTTAAAATTATAAATCTACATATATCTCATCTCGCACCCCATTACTTTACGTAATGTTTTATGTAATACCATTACTTAATTAATTGTCTACAATTAATTCATGACTTTCCCTTTTATATTTCGGACCTTAATTTACTAATATAATAATGTAATTTACAAATATTTGATACACAAACTTATTTTATTAATATTTTAATCTTATTTGGTCTTAAAATATGTGATGGTTAACTTAGTGCAGTCTTTATAGTTAAAACAATTGATATTATTATAATTTTTTAAATAAGTTAATTATAATAAATTTAATTTATTTAAATAATAAATAATAAATTTAATTTATTAAAATTAAAATGTTTTCGAAATCATTATTTATAGAAATATAAACAACTCTTTATAATAGAATTTATTAATATATATATATATTGAATTATATACATATAATTAAGTGTTATATGGTTAGTTTAATATATAATATATTAAATATATATAATATCATATGATAGAATATTACTTGTACAAATAAAAACAGATATTATATTATTTAATTTGGAACAAAATCTACCATGGCGGAACAGCTAAGAGGTAATTAATATAATATTATATTTATATATATATATAATATTATATATTCAGCATGTATATAATATAAATAACATATTTTACTCTACTTTGTAGATATTCTAATACCAAATACTACTAATGAGGTTATATGAATATAATATAATATAATAACACATTATTAATAAATTCGTGCATTTTAGAAATTTAGTATGTATAGTTTTCTAACTTATGGGAAGCTTCGTACACATGTTTCTTTAGAACATATATATCCAATCAGAGGAATTTCAGATAATCGGACGTGTAAATAAATTAAATTAAAAAAAATAAGAAAAGAAAATAAATATATTTTATATAAATATATTTACATTTGATATATATAGATATATATATATATATATATATATATATATATATATATATATACACATATATTATGCAAACCTGGCTAGTCAGATGCTTTTGAACTATCGTACGTCTAGATTTGGTTCAATGATGAGGCCACTCTTTAAATATTCTGTTACACAAATAATCCGTCATCAGTAATATAGTATCATTTATATCTACTGATTATAAACAGTAATATTTAATAAATGTAGACGTTATTTTAATTAGTATATAGTGTTCAAAAGTGGATGATTATTCTATTTATATGAGTTAAGTAGTAATTAGTAAGTAGTTATTTGTTATTCTATATCAGCAGGATATTGAAAGTATGTAAGAGTTTTGTTTTAAAAATATTTAGTGGTCTATACCCCGAATAATATTATCAAGTAAGTCATATATTAGAAAATATTTGTTAATATGACCATGTTATTTAATTTTAATACAATGGTGTTAAAATAAGTTTAGTTATTACCCAATAATGACTATATTTTTTTATATATTCCCTAAAATCTAAAATTTTTAAAATTTTAAAGATTTTTTAAAATTTATTAAAATGATTACTGTACCAGGGGAATCGCGATTGATCAATACTTATTATTATTAATTCTTGTTTTAATGGAGAATAAATATTACTAACTTTTGTTCATGTGTATTTTAGTTAATAAATATTTAATTGCTACATGTCTAATGTTTAGTCAAGTTAGTTGATGTGGTATTATTGTCAGTAGTTATAAACATATGTTCAGATTTAGTATACATTTTAACCCTTAAACGGGAATTAGCTTGTGAAATAATTTGTAGTTTTACTTATACCAGTGAGAAAGTATAGAGTAAATAGTCATTGGTAGTGGTTATTTAGACATATATATCTTTTATATTTGGTATTTAGGAAAAGTAATATTTTGATATATATCAAAATATTGATCAATTTATTATTATGAAAGAATCATATATATTTATTATGGGATTAACAAAGTACACGAACTTGCTATAGTCATTTCATTAATATTTAGTTTTAAGTATTATTTTGTATTGAATTTCTTATACTATTGCTATAAATAGAAATTTATTAGATTTGAAATGTAGTACGAACTTTAAGTTACTAGTATTTAAATTATATATGTATATGGTGTGCGTATATGTATGTTTATGTCTATATAAAGTGAGATTTTTATATTGTGATTATATATATATTTTATATTCATACATTATTTAATTCTTCATATATAATTTGTATTGTTCCGTGTTACATAAATTGTATTCGTTATCTTTGAATACATACTATGTAATATTACTAATCATAATTCTTAATTAATCATACTCAACACAATTTACTTAATATTAGTTATGAATAAACCTTTGTAAGCTCTTAATTACTATGTAATCTTTTAATCCTATAGGTATGACTAGATATGTAGTATAAATGTATAGTATAATATGTAGTGTACATAGTTGACTATGCATGTACATTTAACGTCGTAAAATTAATTATATATAAATAGGGTTTATCTAAGATATGAAATATATATCATGAATATCTTTAGCAATTTGGAAAAAAATATTAGTCTCTTTCGAAATAAAAGTTTCTAAGAATTATGTAGATTTCAGATATATTAATTTTGATTATGAGTATTCTGAGTTTAGTCAAAGAGATATCAACTGAAATAGAATGTATTTTATCAAATTTACATGAATATTTAAAAAATGTTAGATAAGTATAGATATATTCGATATATCGAATATTCTATGATATTTATCGAACACTAAATTAATACAGAATGAAATTCATATTGATCAGATTAATAAGAAATGTCTTATTAGTCTTGATAGATTTTAATATTATACTTTGTAAATTATTTAGATGTATTTACAATAATATTATTTACTACTCACAGCAGGAATATATCAATGTTATTAAAAAACATATACTTTGTCGCAATCATCAATTTGGAATTTGCAATATCCCGGTTTTTAATAAGAATATATAATAAAACCTATATGTATATAATCTATTAATTTAATAGATAATAATATATATACTACTTTATATAAGCATCCTAATATTTGAATCAATTTAAAATTTTAATAATAAAACCATAGAGTTAATAATATATATTATGTTAAATAGTTAATATGTAAGTATGTTAAATTGAGAGAATAAATTATAAAATATTTAAAATGATAGAATGCAAATTCTAAGCTAATCTATAACGATAACTAACGACCTTATTTATTTTATAAAATATTAATATTTGTACAATATTCTCATTTTTATTTAATATACTCATTTTTATTTATAAAGGAAAAATATCTTTCTTTATTCTAAATTCAATATATAATTTCACTATAAGTTATACATTACCTATTTATTTGCTATGTCATATTTTAATATATTTATTAGTTATAGTTATTTTTCTAAAATTAAATTATAATTGATACATTTATGGATTAGATTTAATTAAATTAATCATGCAACATTAATTTCGACAGAGCAACATGCTATTTACACAAATCCGTCATTAAATCCTTTATTGAATTAGTAAAAGTAGAGTTTTTAATATATTATAATTATGAAAAGCTGATTTTATATATTTAATTTAAAGGATGTTATTACAGTAATATCTTGTAAACAAATGACATGTATGTAAATTAGATGATCTAGTTTAAAAATCAAATTAGTAATCCGTGATAATCAAGTGGGTACAACTTTTATTACATTCTTATAGTTTTTTGTATTAAGTATACTTATGTATATAAATATAGTTTAAATAATATATATATATATATTATTTAAACTATATTTATATACAAATACTCCATACTCGTTATATATAACATACCATTAATTATATATCGAAGTTAAAGTATTTATATATCAAATCATTCATTTTATTTTAAATAATACATAGAATTGTGCTTTTTCTCACAATGTTAATCATTGTCCCGCATATTCGAGATGTTTCTGCTTGTATAATGTTTTTGGTATATGTATCCATGGTCGTCAATGCAGGTTTATATATATATATATATATCGGTTGAACAATATGTATGTGGAGCTACTAGTAGATCCGTGTTCGGACAAGAGCTTCGAGTTCTTAATGATTCAATTTTAAGTTTTAAATTTACTCAAACAATCAATTTAACTATATTTAGCATATTTTACTTTTTCATTTTTTTGAGAAATAATTAGTTATCCTTTATATTTAATAAAGTGAATAATTTAAGTATATAATATTTAACCTGACATTGGGGAAAAGCGGTATTCTTATAGTTGTTATAAAATATACTTATTTTATGTAACTTATTTAATAGTTTCTAAATAATACAGATTTAAACATATTGGGTTACCTTTATATATACCTACATTTACAAAACACTGTATTCAAGAGAATAAGCAACTAGAAACTACTGATGATAAGAATTGTGTACTTACATCGATACAAGAAAAACTAACAACAAATCCAGTGAAAGAAAATGGATCAGGTGACAATGCAATTCCTGTCTCTATAGATGTTTCCAATGATTATTGCATTTATATATTAGTAGATACATGTTTTATCAGCTATGAACATCCACATATGTCATCCGTTGTTCACCCACGCTACAAAGGACTTTGTAATTATGATTCGCAAAGACCAATTCAACAAAACACTCAACGGACACTTGAAAGTCAGCAATATTATGGTTACAATAGTAACAAAAATATAAATAGGCGTTATAAAAAATACCAGAGAAATAAAAATAAACGTCGCATAAACAAAGTAATGAAAGAAGATCAAAAGTATACTAGTAACAAAAATATAGAAAAACTTACAAGTAACAAAAATAGAGAAAAGCCAAGTCAACATATCAAAAATATGAATTATATATCAAGCAATTCTACACATAAATACTTATCTATTGAAGATGAAACATTAGAAATCAATAAACATGATGAAGACATATTCTATGATGCATTAGAAGAAATACAATCAAGTGAAGATATATTTAGCGATTGTAGCGAAAATTTTATATTAGATACTGCTGATGTTTCTTTCGACTCCAGCAATTAATATAAACAATAATTGATTGGACTAAATCGTTAAAATATATCTAATAAACAGAAACAATTAAAATTTAGAAGATATTTATGAATAAATAAATTATGTAATACAACATAACATGTGTTAAATTAATAATATAATTCATTAAATAATAATAACTACTACTGCATACACAAATACATATCTAATAATAAATTATGATCAGTTATATTAGCAATATTTACTTTTTCTATTAAATAAACTCAACGGATATTGGATTGAAGAAAATTGGAAATTTTGTTTACATTTGCAATAAAGTAATTAATAAGTAGAAATATTTATTTAATTTTTTTTTAATATTACTTATTTAAATCTCAATAAATATATCACAAATAATATTGTATAAGTATAAAAAAAATTACAATCTAAAATATCAGGTTAATCAAAAAATTTTATAAAGTGACATTATTTCAAAGAATTTCTATAGAAAACAGACATTTTAGTTTAGGATTTTTTAAATATCTCTTTATATCTATTTTGATTTCACATAGATGTAAATAACCCTTTAGTAATAAATTATATGAAAATAATCAATTATTAAATTAAAATCACAAGTAACCTATGTATATATAAATTGTCAGAATAATTTAGTGGATTAAGATAAGTTTTAATTGAAGTTTTTAAGATATTATTAGCCAACATATTTTTCATTTAAAATTAATTATTTGTAAGAATAGATATAATAGCTAAATTTAATAATTTGTAATACACATGCTATGCACATTATAAAGCTGCATACATAATTCACAATAGTAACATGGTACCTCTCATATAGTTTCAGATTAAAATAGTTTTAAAAATTTATAATCTGTTGTATCAATTTACCATCAGGTTTTACTATGAGGTTTTCATACAAGATATATTAAATATGTAACACATATAGAAATAATTGTAAAAATCAATATCACCATCATATAAATATTATATAAATAATTTTTAAACTATTACAAAACATTTATTATAAAAAAGAATAATATAATTACTAACTTTATATAAAAAAAAGTATTTGCATTTATTAGAATTGTTATTATAAAACATGCTACAATAAACATACTATCAATATTATAATATTCAAGACTTCATGGGTTCAATATCTGAAATTAAAATTAAGTGTAGTTTAATTAGATACAACATTATCAGTTAGTTGTATTAACTAGATACAATTATTTACAATGACTAGATTTACCTTTAGATGCAGAAATGGAAACTGTAAAAATGTCAAATAATTATTTTATAATAATTAATATTAGCATGTTATATGGTGAGTATTTAACATGAGTTCAAAATAGTTGAACATTACATTAGTCCAAGGTAAAACCATTAGAATTTGTTTCCACATCTTGGCTATTTGAATCCTGTTGATCTGAAAGATGAGAAGGGGCCATAGCAGAACTTGGAGTCGAAGTTATAATAGGACCTTGTTGAGGTAATGGGCCAATACAAGGTTGGTTAACAAAGGAAGTCAATTGAGGTTGTTCAGGTAATAGTTGTTGTGCTGCCAACTGTGTGAATTTAATTTATTAAGATCATATCTATTATATTATATATATCTATTTTATAATAATATACGGATACTTAGTTATTATTTATTATTACAACTATTTTACTTATAATTATATTTCAAACTACATGTTAATGATTAAGAGCACGGGTGCTGTTTGCATGTAATGTATTTAAATAGGAAAATATGGTGTCATATAAAATGCTATTTCTCATTACTAAATATAGATATTGACATACTTTTTTTCACATTCGATTAATAACATATTCATCTTTAATTCTGTTGTTTTTTTACATTTATTTATAATAGGAATTTATTTATTACATAGGAAACAAATATTTATTATCATTTATTGTACTATTGCAATATAAAAAGTATACTTATTTTAAAAAATTGCTCAATTAAAAACAACAGTTCTGTTTAGTAATTATAATTTTGATATAGTGAAAATTTGAGAAAGAAATATAAAATATTCAATGAGTAATAGGAATTCTAATAAAATAATTACAGTGAAAAATAAATAACTGAGAAAACAAGGGTTGAAGTTTTATTTATTAAATTAGTAAATTATTTATTATGCATATTCATTATATTGAATTCATTTTCATATTTGGCAACTTTCAAACTCGGGTGTATCCTATTTAAATAGCATTACTAAATCACAAATATATATCATATAAAAAGATAATTAGATAATTTATCTAACTATTATATAATGTTAGATTTTTAACAATATAACAGTGAAATATTATATTGTATAATTTTAAAATTTAATGTTTATTAACCTTCTTTCCATGAGTATTATTCATCATTTATAATTTGGTTTTATTCTTACAACTCATTTTTAATTAATTCAATGTTAAGATCAAATGGTGAAGCAGAAAAATAAAGGATTGCATGTAAAAATGTTATTAAAAAATGCTTTTATTTCATTGGATTATATCTATGTTGATATTACAAGTGTAGATGCATAAATAATTGTATTTTAAATGTTTTAAAATTTTGAAAATTAATAGATTAATCAATAAAGAATCTAAGTTTTTATAACAATTTATTAATTAATTATTTATTAAATATTATTTTAAGATAGGGTCATAAAAATGTCATTTTAAAGAATTTATATATTGATTTGCAAAATGATATATTTAATAGATAGGTAGATAATATATCATTAAAACATATTAAATATAAAAAAAAATGTGTTATTAAATATTTCAAACAGTGCCTGTGCTCTTAAAACAATCAACCCATTTTTCTAATTCAATATTTGTATAAATATTTATACATTTTATAATTATAAATAATTAATAATATTACATTATAATAATTACAATATAATTCTAAATGACATCATATTAAGTCAAATAAGAATAAATTAAACCAATAATAAATATAGAATAATTATAAGATAAAATATAAAGTAGATTAAAAATGACATAATTATTGATACAAAGTAATTTTTTTTAATTTTTGTAAATATATATACGAGTATTATGAAAAATCTTTAAAAAAAACAAGTTATTATTGTAATAATATCCATACATAAAAATTGAAAACCACAACTGTACAAAATAAAACAGTATAAACTATTTATTAAATATTTAGAATTTTATTCTAGGTATCCAATATCCAGTTATAATTTGGTTTCAATAAAAAGTTCAAATTCACATTTGAAAAAAAATCTTGGAACGTTTTTTTTTAATATTAATAAAATATTTTGTCAAATTCATCATATTTTTGTATTATACAAACAATAGCTAACAATAACTTTTAAATTTTGAAAATATTATTAAGAAATATTATATGATCAATTTCATGTTTGTATAATATACCATAATACGAACAATTTTAAAAGTTTTAATATTGTATCTACAAAATAGTAATTAGTAATAGATTATAAAAAATGTATATTTTCCCTAAACAAATTTTGTTATTATTTGATAATGATGTTACATAATGATACATTTTTCGTATATTGTTGGCATAAATTATTTAAATAATACAGCAAATATTTAAACTTTAATATATTTTGTATATCATTTTCGTATTTTATAAGAAAATAAATGTTAGTGTATTATAAATATATATAATAATTTTAAAAATTGTATAATAATTATTACTTTATAAATATTATACAAATCATATTTAAATAATAAACCTGTTTTACCCTATACTCTGCAGCTTTTAACTGTTCCATGTGGAATTGTTGTCTTTCTCTAAGCAAATCAGTCCTTTGGTTTTCCAACTGATATAGAGATGTGTTAGATGCAACATATTTTAACGAGGATTTATTATAACCTAAAATAAAATATTGCAAAAACAATAAACTCAGTGGTATAGAATGAAAGAAACATCACATATAATTGATGAGATCGCTTATAGGTTTAGTTGAGAGATTCATTATGAAATGAGTGATGGGATGAAGGAAAAAGTGTGGAAGATATAAATGATGTCTGGGATGATTCATCAATAAAACAATACAACACTTTTACAACTTACAGCATCCCTTTCCTGGTCCATAATAGCTTCAAGTTCTTCGAAGTGACGCAGTTTAATCTCAAGTTTCTTCATTTGAGTTTCAACTAACAGTGCAACTAAACTTTTTATCTTTCTTTCTTCAACTGTTGCTAGATACTAAAATAATATGATTTAACCTATAATTTGTAAAAATCTTAAGTATGAAATATAAGTTATAAATAATATATCAGATATCACAGTGAATAAAGAAAAGTAACTCATAAATTGGCCTACCTTTGCCTTAACAGCAGCAGCAGCAAGAGCTGTAGCTGCTGCACTTTCAAGATTTCCTAAGGTTTCAGAGAAATCAGATTTCTTTTCAACAGCTGATGACTAGAAATAAACAACATTAAAGCATTATTTTAAATATAACCAATATCAGTTTTTTATACTAAATTTGTTACCTCACTATCAATTTTTACTTCTTTATCATCACTCTCTTTGTTAGAATCTTCATCAATATCCATGTCATCTTGTTTTTTTACATCTTTTATATTTGATACAATATCATCCTTTTTCTGTTAATAATATAAATATTCAAAATGAATTATTAATTTATTAATAAATGTTAATTAAAGATCTACAAATAATTTACCTCGTTATCTTCTTCTTTCTTTATATCTAACAAGGTCAAATTGAATACAAATAAAATAGATTATTTGTATTTATTAATATCGCCATGTATCATTATTTTTAAAATCTAATAAAAAACTTAAATATTATTAAATCAAAAAATTTAACTTTCTGGTTCAGATTTCAATGTTTTAGGTTTTTCAGTTCCAGCAATTTGTGTTCGTTCAAGCATGAAGTTCTGCGCTTGGACATCTACTCCTGCAGCAATACTATCTTTTACATGTTTCATATGAGCATCTTGTAATGCTAAAGGTACTTCTTTCCTCATCTTGCAATATTCATCTACATGAGGGGAGTTATTAACAAAATCTAACTAGTTTAAGAATTAAACTTTAGATAAACGATATAAACCAAGAGCTGCCTTAGCTGCAGTCGATGCTACTCGAGGGTCCACAACGCTGCTCAAGAAAGCTACAGTTGTCATGATGGGGTTTCCTACAAATTCATATAAATATTAATTAGTTTGATATAATCACAAATAATAAATAATATAATATAGTTAAAGATTGTCCGAATGAAAGAATTATTACTTGTTATTTAGCTAAAATAATTTATATTCATTTTAAATTATCAAGTTGATTATTGAAATATTGGAAAATAGTTTGATAGCTGTAGCGAATAGGTTTCTAATATATTTGAGAAAAAATTGTTTTTATTATTTTAAAAACATTGTTTTAAAAACATAACTTATTTATAAAATTTTTTTTAAATTTTTTTAAAAATATGGATATTATACAGATATATCAATATCATAACATTGAGAATGTATTAGTGTAATCATATATAAATCAGATAGAATTATTAAAAAATTAAAATTAATCTTGCAAATATGTAAAACAAATAAAGAAATGAAACAGAAAATGAAATTTTGTAATATTAGTAGTAATAATAACAGGATTCTTAAAATAACATACCTGAAGATGAAAAAGGAATGGGTTGATGAACCAGAGGTCCCAAAGCATGCTGGGAGGAACTTGGGTCAATATAAGGGTCTTCAATGGGTAGACGAAGAAAGTGAAGTATACATTCATCTTGTGTCCTTGTTCCAACATGTTCACATATCTGTTAATATTCATAGTATTTTTCTAATTCATATTAATAACTGACCATAAAACTCATAACTCAGATTCTATTGATCTATTACCAGTAAACTAAAATAGGTTTACATTACTATATTAATAGTTTTAGATGAAATAAGGTGAAATAATATTAGAATAAAACTAAAATGATATATAATATATATATGAATTAATATACACAGTGGAATAAATAGTTATTTTTAACCTATTATTTTCAACCCATTGTAACTACTATATTATAAATATATATATATATATATATATATATAATACAAATTATTAATACCTTTGTAATTTAAATATCATATAATTATTTATAATTTTTTACGTAAAATAAAATGTATATATATTAACATATTTATTAAATATTTAGTTTAAATGGTATAATTAAAAAATAACTAATTTATAATACAATGTCTTAATAATTCAATATTAATTATTGAAGTAAAGTAATATATTAATAATATTATTGAACATATGATTTAGTCCAGCAAGAATATGATATAGTTATAATTTACATACTACGCATATGAGTAACTTTATTAAAAAAGTAAATGTTTAGTATTTTTACATTTTATTTTTGTCAGTGGTTCTAATATTATCTATAAGATTTATTGAAGAAATGATACAATTTACATTAAGAATGTTAATATTATAAATTATATTTATTTAATTGAATACGCTTTTAATGTAGATTTAATAAATATAAATTAGATTAAGTGTAATATTAATTTTAATTATTCTAATAATAGATAATTGTAATATTTTAAAAATAATAACTACTTATGAAATGTTAAATGTCAGCTACAATATCTAACTACAATATCTCGTATAAATTTTATAAAGAATAATATAAAATTATTCATTATAGTTAAACATTTACATCAAACTTTTACAATATCAGAAGTAATCAATCTTCGAAGGAATTATATGAAAAAATTATTGAGAACAATTTAATGGATTTTTAATTTAATTTAACTGACTTGATAGAATGTAAGAATAATAGAAAAAAATCAATTTAATTAATTAATATTTATTTCTAGAGTAATTAGTGGAGATGTTTCAAAATTTCATAGAAAGAGTATGTTCAGAAATATAAAGAAAATATAATGCTAGAAATAAATTTATAAAATTATTAAAAAATTATTATTAAATAATAAAAGAATTATTTATAAAATTATTCAATAAAAATTTTTATATTATAAATAAATGTTTAATATCAAAATATTTATTTCAAAGTGTAATGCTCTAATGATCCAGATTTAGATCATGTTTATAATAATTTAAGTATAAAGTTTAAAGACATTTAGAATATGATTGAATAAGAAATTGATTTCAACAAATATGTATTCTTTATTCATACATAATATTAAACTCATTCTATTATAAAATATATATTTTATAATATTTAGAATTTGACATAAGCCAATATTTATCAATTAATTAGAGAAATTAATCAATTATTAATTAGGAAAATGTTTGTATATTTACAAATATTTGCGAATCATTGTTTCTAGTAGTATGAAAATTATTTGTTCTATGTAAAAATAAGAATTAAGAAAATGAGGAAAGACTGATATTATCTGTATAAAACTTATATTTATAATCTTAATAAGTATATGTATAACTAAGGAAAGTTTTTAAAAAGTTATATTGATTATTCTTATACTAACTTTTTCAATATTATTTATCTTAAGATTTATTGCATCATTAAAGAGTAATTATATATTATATATTATTAAGATTATTAATAATCATTATAACTTTTTTGATAAAACACTTTGTTTTTAATTAAAATGAAAGTTTATAAAATATAAAATTAAATAAATGTATCTTTATCTAACAAAAATAAGTATTGTTATTTTCTTTATGATGGATTTATTAAATTAAAAAAACTTTTTATTCGATTAAATAAAAAGGTTATTCCTGTGAATATTGAATATTTTAAAATTTACCATTGTTTTACAAAATATGAGATTCTGATATTAGAAAATATGATTAACATGTAAATTAACAATTTAAATATATTGTAAGAGTTGTACTATTTTCAGGGAATTTTAATTATTTGTAAAATTCATTTAGATTTATTTATAGTTTAATTCACTTGTTGTTAAGAATCTTAAAATATTAGTTAAACATCAGTGTTAGTTATAAATTAACACTTTAGTTTTTATAAAGAGTCTTCTAGTTATACAAACTAAACAAAAAACATTTAAAGTTAAAGTTTGCATAAAGATAAGAAACTTTAAATATAAGATTTGTATATAAAGTTAAAAACCTTATTCCAATCATCTTTATAAGTTTCGAGTGCTTCTAGAAGCAACAAACTTTCAGAATCTGTCCAAGGTCTAATTCTAGGATTCTTATCCTAGGCGGAATTTATACTTATTATAACATAATTCATAATTTAAAACTAATATTTTTAAATTGATAAAAACAAATTATAATAATAAAATAAAATTTCCATTGTAGAATATATTCTGTAGTATAAATTATAGCAGTAATACATTAGTCAAAATATATAGAAATGTTGTTTGTATAAAAATATAGAAATACTGTGAATTTAAATATATAGCAGTATTTTGAACTAAAATAAATAATGTATACAATACTAAAGTATAATTGATTTCATATAACTTATATTTGTTAAATTGCAAATATATTAGTAACTAAATATATTAAAATAAACTCATATTAGTCTACAAGTTTATGTCAATATTGCAAATTTTATAATAAATTCTATTTTTATGTTTTGTAAAAAATGTTTAAATGAATTCAGTCTATTCCCATTAACACTTTAAATTACTTACCCTCTAAACACCTTAATCCTTTAACCTTTTAAACACAAGATTACTAATAAATAAATAAGTTTAATAATAAAATACCACAGAATTCCTTGTTTTATTTCAAATGTTGCCACAGAATACTATGCACATTATATATTGACACTAATTTACCACACACAAATACTAATACAATGACTGCAATAAAGCTGCAATCAATGGCTACAATTTTTTTGTATTCTTTTTAAACAATATTACATAAATCTATATTTAGTTTTGATACAAAATCTAAGATTTCTATAATATTCACATTATCTAATTACTAATACTGACTTTCTTGTTATATAAATCAGGCCTTAGTCCATACTTTCCCTTTGGATTAGTTACATCAACACCTTCATTAAATTTCATATCAATTATGTATTGTAAATATTGTAGATTTTATAAAATATATAATTAATGAATTCAATTTGATTAGGTATTATTTACGCAGAAGACTGACCTGTTGAAGATTGACCAGCTGAAGCAGTAGGAACATCACTGGGTTCACCATAGGCTTCGCCACCTTGAGTTGCACTTGAAGCAGGTGGGGGACCAACAGATGGTAATGACTTCTTAGAAGCAGCTAAGTTACAAATAATCTGCTTTGCTGCTGAAGGCTGTAGGGGAGTGCTTAGTGATGTAGTGGAGTGGTTTAGTGATGTAGGGGAGTAGCTTAGTGATGTAGGGGAGTAGCTTAGTGATGTATGGAGTGGCTTAGTGCTGTAGGGGAGTGGCTTAGTGATGTAGGGGATTGGCTTAGTACTGTAGGAGATTGGCTTAGTGATGTAGGGGATTGGCTTACTGATACAGTGGAGTTGCTTAGTGATGTAGGAGAGTGGCTTAGTGATGTAGGGGAGTGGCCTAATGATGTAGGGGAGTGGTTTAGTACTGTAGGGGATTGGCTTAGTGATGTAGGGGAGCTGTTTAGTGATATATGTGAGTGGCTTAGTGATGTAAGTGAGTGGTTTTGTGCTGTAGGAGAGTGGCTTAGTTATGTAGCGGAGTGGCTTAGTGATGTAGGGAACTGGCTTAGTGATCATAATTATATATGTTAACATATATTTTATAACTTATTGAGCATTGCACTTTTCTGATTAAATATAAATTAATAATTTCTTCACTAAATAAGAAGTTTAAGAATAACATTAATTATACATATAGAGAATATAAATTAAAATATTATTTAAGAAGATGAAGAATCTCGGTTAGAATCCCTTTTAGTATTTTTAAGTGAATTAAATGAGATTTCTTAAAAGTTTAGAGAGTATCTTAGGATGAAGAGAGAGAGAGTTTTAATCATGCAGTGAAGTTAAAATACTTTTACATTTAAATTAAATGTGACATTAAATGATTGAATGTAATTTGGCATTTGTTATAACCTGTTGAGTTTTTGAAGGATTAATTGGCTGAATACCAGATGGAGTATCTACGAGGATGTGGAAGTGCGATGTGGGGGGAGGACCCATAGGAGTAGGTCTGGCATCAGTATCTACTTGGTAGTTAATAAGACCCCATTGTTCGAGGAAAGCGTGCACTCTGTATAAATACAAATCTATCATAAACAAATAATTCATTAAACATTTCATTAAACTTATTATGTAACATTCCCAATTAAAACTATTGAAGTGATTACAAACCTAACAATAGCACACACATCTCCGGCTAGATTTCTTCTGCAAGCTGTACTTGTAAGGTACTCTTGAGGGTTTAAACGATATGTGTCCATCATAAAGTTACGGTAAGCTTTATATCTAGAATTTCAAATTATTATTTACAATACATAATTATTCAAAGATAATGTGCTAAAAAAATGTATTAGTTTTTATATTATTATTAAGGTAGACAAAATTTGTAAATACATATACGATATATTAAACATATTAATTTGAATATTTATTGAATAGAATTATTAATAAAATATAATTAGATATTTTCTCAGAATGAATTACTATAAAAATCAAAATCTATTAAATTCTTTATTGAATTTATTTTTTAATTGAAAATTGTCCATATTTTTAATCAAGATTTAAAATGATATTATAATTGAAATACAATTTGTAATTAAATAGTTTCACAATTATTGATGTATAACATTTCCGGAGACTTGGATATATTCCTAGTATTGAAAAATTCAGGCAATCCTCTTTTTTCAACAGCGTGAATACCATTGTAGTCAAACCATGCAGAATAGGATGGAACAACAATGTAGTTAGTTTGCTCGGTTGCATATTCATCCTCTTTTGTACCAGATGAAACCACGATGCTATCAGTCGTAGAGATGTTATCCTATGCCGGAGTATTAATTAGTTTAGGCAGGTTAACATGATGATTGTAATCAACATTTTATATTTACCTTCTCTTCATTATTCTGGTCCAAGTCTGTAAGTACAGCTGACTTCAAAGGTTGCTGTTCTATTTCTCTCGTTGTTCTCACTCCAAATGCTGCAATTGATATTCAATAAGGTAACATATGAGATTCCCTTGCATTAAATTTATAAATATAAAATGCCAACTTGGTTTGGGAATAGTGACTTCAGTAAGATTAGTTTCAGCTGGGGGGTCATTGAGTCCTTTTGTAAAATCATCGCAATCCTGACTCTCACCTTCATCTTCAAGGTCAAGGTCATGCTGAGGTCGTGATGTTTTCGTCTTTCTAGAGTTTCATCAATCGAGGTATAAAATATTATATTTTCTATGGTACATTATATGAATAGTCTAAAAATGAATGCTAAAAATCAACTTATGATTCTTAGAGATTAGGGGTCAAGAGGGTGTAAAGTTCATTAAATATTCCTACTAAATATATTGTGTCTAAACCTATTACTCTGGTTCCTAGTGCTCTTTCTCTTCTTTCTTTCAGTATTTGGAGGAGAATTAGAACGCCTTCGCTTAGACTTCTTCTCAGAGGGAGTACTAACAAGAGAATTTGATCTAGAGGATCTTGTCATTCCTTCTTTACCATAAGTTAGTTGTGATTCAGAAAGTGTAATAAAGTTATCAATGGTCAACTTCTGTACCTGAAATATTAATTTATGTTTAGTTGGTGTTAGCAATATCTTATTAAATCAAAAGAATATTTACAATAGATAAGAGACTCGTAACTAACTTTTGCATCATCTATTAAGTAATCCTGTTCATTCATCCATTCATTATATTCTTCCAAATCAAATAACCAATAAGCATTAACCTGGGTTCAATGATATTTAAATATAAAAAAAAATTACATTAAAATAATAACAAAGCATTTATTAACCTGCCAAGGGCCTGTTGGTCTTACAGGCGGTTCAATGGATACATCTATATCTGTGTCATCCATCCAACTATCATAACTATCTGGTAGATAGAACCAATGAGCCAAAATACCTTTCTCTCTTTTTATGATTGGTCTCAGATAAGGTTCTAAAAATGTAAATTATTGTAAGAATAACATAAAAATGCAATTTGAGAGTCAAATTTATAACCTTCATCTCTGGGTTGCGTAGGTTGTTTATGAATGCAGTGGGTAGCATCGCAGGCTCTGTCTACAATTGTGCCATGATGTCGTTTAATAATGTCTTTTAATTTTCCCAAGATTAAACGCTCCACCTAAAATAAATGCAAAAAGATGTAACAAATACAAATAACCTAATACTAGTAGATATTGAAACAGAGTTGTAGATATTGAAACAGAGTTGTAGATATTAATGTAAGTGAAAGCTACTAACATCAGGTTTTATATAAATCATTGGCCTCACATTGAAGCTGTTCAAATGTAAAGTTCGTTCTAGATCCAGAAACATTTCAACATTTCTATCAACTCTCGATGGACTCGAAAAGTCAAATCTACGCCTTAAGTACCAAAGTTTCAAATGAATAAATGATTTATATTAGTACAATTATATAAAAACATAAAAAATATAATTACTTACCATCCTTGTTCATTTTTGAATTTAAAAACTGCAGAAAGAATATGAGATAAACTACCACCAGGTTTATAATCCAAAAAGAATTTACTCTGCAATCAAACGAAATATTCATATATTTTTTTTGTAAAAAAACAAAGTAAAATTGTTTATTAAATGCTTAAATGTAATTTCTCTTTTGTTTTAGAGTTTTGAGAGAAAAATATATGGGAGATAATATATATTAGATATGATATATGGGAAATAAGTTATATTATATAGTATATATAAGAGATAAGATATATTAGAGATTAGTTATACGAGATATATCATATATAAGAGATATGACATATGAAAGATAAGATATATGGGAGATAATATATATGACATTGATATTTGAGAGATATGATATATGAAATTATATATAGAGTATAATGTTATGGCTAATATTATATACACTAACAGGTAGCTTACATAGCGCAGGCTTAGTTACAGTTTTTCCAAATGCCTCCTCTTGAAACAACAGAAGTTGATAAGTCAACTGAGCTAAACTTTTATTTGTTTGAGGGTCTGACTGAACATACTGTGAATCATATTATTAATAATATATTATCACATTTGAAATTAACTTAAGAGATTATATTCTGTAAGTGTACCAAGGTTACTAAATAGTAATATTACAATATCAAAATATATTGGATGCAAATGATTTATTTATACAAAAAATAACTAATTTTATAATTTTTAGAATGTCTCATAAATGTAATATTAATCATATTGCATATATGATTACGCTGGTTTTACAATAAATCTTACAATAATAATATATTATCCTTTTCATTTTAACATTAATATTTATATTTAATATATCTGAAAAATATAATTAATTTTTTAAAATCTATAAAAATTGTGCTTTAAAATAATATAAAAAATGTAATCCAGATTTTAAAATAAATATATTCATATCCAAATTTTAACATATATTATATATAATAGAAAATACATACTGTATATAGTAAATATATATAATCTATGATAAATAAATATATATTGTGAATATATAGGTTATTGCGAAAAAGTCAGTCGAGCATAGCTCTGCACATTTACAATAACAACTAATTAACCCTTTACTTCCATCCTCCAACTCTCGATGTTGAAATATTCATTTTAAAATGCTTATAACTCAATAAATACTTATCCGAATATTAAATCATCGTTAATAGATAATTTATTTATCTATTATAATTAATAAAAACATAAATAACTTTATATTTTATTATTACAAAAAAACCAAGGTATCAGTAAAAATATTTATTTGGATTTCGAAAATGTTCATCAGGCATATTAGAATTATATATTGTAAATAAATGTTTAGTTTAAAAAAATACATTGTAGTTTACATTTGTTTATTTACAATTTCATTATGATATATAAAATAAGGAATTAAATAGTCAATATTTGTTAATATTTAAAATTATAACCCTTAAATTTCAAAAAATTACTTAATATAAGAATGATTTCTAATTTATAATAATGCTGTAATTTTATTGATATTGAATTTATATTATTTTTTAATATATATATAGAAATATTATTTATGAATATAAATATTCAAAAATATAAATTCCGATCTATTTTAAATTTGGCGTTCAAATAATATATGTAAATAAACAATAAGTTTCAGTTTTTTAAAATCTTGAGTCATTGCATTTTTATATTTTAGACGTGTCAGACTATTATTAAGATGATAAATTTCATCTAATTCTAGATGTCTACAATATATTAAGTGATAGCGATATATCTCTAGACGAAGTAGTTAGTATAATAATGTATTAAATTGTAATGGATTGTTATCTAATACAATAATAGATTGAGACGGATGATTCTTTTGCATTATCCGATAATTATGTAAAAAAAAATAATCTTCGAATTCTTCAAAATGTAGAGAAAATTTACCGCAAATACTGGACCAACGGATTTATTTGATGACTACACTACTGAAGTCGATTTCTTCCTAAAATTGTTACCAAAGATATGATAAATTACATTGTAGAATAAACAAATGAATATGCGATACTGAAAAGTTCTTTATTAATAGGTCTTTCTCTGAAATACTCTTCTTTCTTGGATTACTCATTTATATGGGTATATCTTCACTTCCTGATGTTACAATATTTTGGTCGAAGGATTAGGTATATAATCGGCCATTCATCTTAAAAAGGATCACCAAAAATAGGTATATGGATTTGATACGCTACATCCATATATCTAAAGAAAATGGAGGAGAAAAAGGATGACAAGCTGCGCAAGGTATTTTTATTTATGAGATATATTTTCTGCTTTTCTTTTATATTATTAAATAATAATATCTAGTCTTTTTTTTGTATGTCATATCCATTATTCTAACTGTAATTAGTTTTGTTATGCTGTAGCTTCTTATACTAACATTATATCTATTAGATTCAAACTATAATGGACAATTTCGCGAAAGCTTTTTTACCTGACTGAGAAATCGCATGATTGGATTTAACGGGCGTATTTCATTTAGGCAATATCTTCCTAGTATGCCCATAAAGCATGAAATTAAGCGATTCTGCTACATGATATTGTCTTAAACTTAAAATATATAATGGTAGAGATATTACTTTTAATAAAACATTATATACATATAATTATTCTATTGCTATGGATCTTATTTCTCCAAATAATTTATTTAATAATTATATACCGACAACTATTACACTTCAATTAAGCTTGCAACAGATCTGAATAAAAAGAAAACACATTTAATCGTAACTATAAAGAAGAATGCAAAAAGTGTGCCCGACATGATGAGCCTGAAGATAATTATCAGAGAAAGTATTAAACTTGTCAATTCTGATGGAAAGGTAGTATGTAGTTTTTAAATTTAATATAATAGGTATATTTATTGTATATAAATAAGTATTGCATGTAGATATTCTATATTGATATAAAATATAAAATTTTATGATCAATATGACAACATTATATTGGCAGTATAAAATTTATGGATGAAAGAAAAAAAGTTGTCCATATATTATCAGCTTGGGGCGACGTCAAAGATTCAGATATGCAGAGCAGATTTAATGAAGAAACAAAGAGAAAATCAAACATGATTATAGACTACAATAAGAGTAATGGTGGAGTTGATAAATTAGATCAATTTAGGAGCTATTACGATGTAGAGCTGTTAAAAAATATATTGCTATTAATTCTTTTATTTGTTTCAAAAAATAGAAATCAAACAATGCACGTTACTTTTTATTATCTTATAAAAATGCCTTATTACATGCCTTTATTGACATTTACTCCAAATCTGTATTCATTCTATTCTAATTGTAAAATCAAATTCATTTACCAGGGTAGTGGGTAGTAACTAGTGATGTTGTACCGGACCATAGAGTAGTTGTATATAGTAGTAATAGATGTGTTTATTGTCGAGATGTATTAAAATGTGAACAGAGAACTTCATATAGATGTGATGTATGTAGAGCGAGTTTATGTTATAATAAAGTTAGAGAGGGTTTTAAATTGTACCATGATTCATTGTAAATATTTTATATTTCACTTGTATATTAAATATATATTAAATCATAATAAAATATTTAATAAATCTAGATTATTATTGTAAATTTGTTATAATAAAATTTAAAAAAATATTTTATATAATTAATAAAATATATTTTATTACTTAAAATAATTATTATAATGACAAATTGTATAATATTAATTAATACATTGTATTCAATTGTAAGCAAAGTTGTAATATTAATAATAGCATATATATTGGTAAATAGTTATTTAAATAATATTAATTATTCTAATAATTTAAAAATAATATTGATAATTTCTAAAATATAAAATATTGTAACTTTTTTAATAACAATTATTTTCAAATACAATCAACATATAATAGACTATATTATAAAATTATATTACTTATACAATGATATTATAAAATATAATTAGTAAATGTATTAAGATGATATACTTAAGTTATGTTATTCAGTATAAAAATATATATTATTATTTATTTAATCAATAATATTGAATTAATAATTATAAATCATTAATTTGTATTCCATCAAAGAAATAATTAGATTCTCTTTAAAAATATGATAAATTATAATTATTGATTATTATTATTTGATAATGTAAAAATATATTATGTATGTAATAGTATAAATTTATAATAAATACAAAAATCACTGGGAAAAATAGGGCATACTTTTGAAAAATACGCGGGAGATAAAGAGTTAAATAACAACAACTGAAATATGAATGATTGTTTATTTATTATATATCTATAAAATATATGTTATAAATGCAAAATAACTTCACCGAATGTTTTTATATTTGTCATGTATATTAATAAAATTATTTTAAAATATATATATAATTTTATAACAAATGATTTATTTAATTATAAACTAGAATTAAAAATAATATTAAAGATTATACATATTAACTATTAATATATATTAGCAATATAAACCTTTTTGCAATTTTTTATAATCCAATTTTTAACTGGCTCAAATTGGGATATGGTATCAACGCATTCATAGAATTTAACGTTTGGAAAACCATCTTTTTTCAATGCAGCAGCCATTGCTATGTTATTATTGTAAATGTATGATCCCGAAATATTTTAATAATACTACCATTTCCGGTAACACGTAAAAAAAACTAAATATATGCCTTATTTTGATTACAATATGGATTGCTGTGTACCGGTTATTTAATTATTAAATAATTAATAATATACTGTATATAACTTATTGTACAAGGTGATAAGCTATATTGTTTATCCAGTTGTGCGTTGTGGGGTGTGTTGTAATTGGGAAATAAAAAAAAAAAAATTTATTTCAAAATGTGTTAAATATAATCATTAGATTGCTTTATGTGTATACTCTTCATTATACTCTCATACAATAATATAATATAAATAAATAAACTATCGGGGAAGTTTTAAAAACCAAAATAAAATATAAGTATATGACGAGTGATTGAAAACAACAACTTCATGATATACCAGTCAGTTGAACATATATCATAGCTATTTTTCATTATTAGGGATACTTGTAAAATAAACGAAGGAGTTCATTAAAAGAAGAATAATATAGATATTTTGTGTTTTTTATAATAAGTAATTTACTAATTTAATTCCTGTGCGACAATTTTATTTCTGTTTCATATTAACCCTTTTAGCGTCAATAACTTTTGCGTTACATGCTGATCGGAATCACTAGATTTTACATGTTTTTCATTTTTTTACTATGGTCAATAAAATAGCTCATAACTCGGAAAATACTAATATAATGAATATAAAAGTAACAAGAATATTAAATAAAACATAAATATACATGACATAGTATATTTTATAATTAAAATCAATACATTTCGAATATATCAAGAGAACATATCTCGTAAAAGTAATAGATAATATAATAATCTTTATAATAGATTTTAAATTTAATTAAAATAATTAATATATAAAAAGTTATGTTATATAAACGGCACCGTATATTACGATTACATTTTTTTAAATATTCATTTCTAAATTTAATTTAGTATGGATTATTTAATTTATCATAACTCATGAACCATGAACATTTCTTATATAAAACTAAAACTCATATTAAAGATATTTAACTACTACAAATTAATATATTATCTATTTAATGTTAAAATAAAATAATAATAATAATTTGGGAATATATGTATAAAAAAATTGGGCCAGAATTCACCCAAAGAATCATCTGATGATAAATCACCTTGATCATTAGAAAAGTCTTGAGGTATAGAAAAAGCGGACATATTAAAAAATTAAAAACGTAATGACACTTTCTTGGTTTGTTTGTATCGTCTTTATTAAAATTCAAGCACTATTTTCATATGTATTAATGCATTTTATTCATAACATTTCACTATTTTAATATATTTAATAAGTTTTATAATGATATATGTAATTATTTTTTGTTCAACATAAGTAACTTTATAGATAACATTTTCCCACCATTTTAAAAAAATATTTTCATATTTTTTTGGGGTTTAAATCATCATTTATTAACAATATGGACTATTTTTCTTTAAGTTTTATTCACAACAATAAACTTATGCTAATAAACAAGCATAGATCGAAAATTTTAAGTATATATATATGTTATACATTATAAAATATATGTTTTATTAAACCCTAATTGAATAAAATTATTAAGCTTAATTTATTATTATTTTTTTTAATATATGGTTAAATATTTAAATAAATTAACATATAAACTGTTTGTTATCTATAAAATGTATATTTTGGAATTATATTAATATAATTTAATAATTTATTTTAAGTAATTAAGTATTTAATTGATTTGCGATCCGTTCCGATCCTTCGGTTATTTCGCTAGGGATCCTCCCCGGTCCTTTGACGCAATAAGGGTTAAAGCTTACTTTTACAATTCCGAATAGTAACATATACTGTTACATATACTGTTTTGTAACTATTACATATACTGCTAGTGAGTGAACGAATGCATATGTTATCTGTTTGCATATGGTCGTATATTTGATATTTTTTTTGAAAATGCCTGCTCACTAGGGTGGATCACTTTGATACTTTTTTCAATATTATTTATTGGCTCATCTATTATATATAGTAAATATATGAGTTATAATGAATATATATAAATTTTAATTTTTTTTTAAATTATAGCTGAGCGCCATTCAAATTTAACATGGGAGAGATACAATATTTAACATGCAAAACATAGGAGCAATATTAAAATTATGAAATTGAATGGTAATAATGATTTTTTAATAATGAAAAATGACTATAAGCTTTATATGATATATTATTAAATAAAAACATATTTAAATAATTTTTTTAAAAATTGTTACCAAGAAATTCCAGGAAAATAAAAATTTTATAATTTTTTGTATATTTTTGGCATTTTTTTTTCTTAAAATATTGTTAAATTTATAAGCAATTCAACATTAGTTATATTTGCTCACTATGAAATGAGTAATGATAAAAAAATATTAAAAATTTAAATTTAATTTGGATTTATAAGTGTTTTTCAGGAAAAAAATTTAAATTTCAAATAATCCAAATATTTTATTTAGAAATAATTTTTTTTAAAATATATACTTACTATGCGATAAAATAAACTATATGTAATGCTATATTCATCGTTGAAATAAAAAAAAGCAAAACTTATTAAATTATATGCAGAAATGTACGACAATGTAAATTTTTACGAAATATGATTTATTTTTTAATAGTTATAACTATGTAATATTAGCTATCATTGAATATAGTTAATAGTAAATATAAGTTAATTTTAATATCTTATAGTAGTATTATTGATAATTTATTAATATTAGAATATTAAAAATATTCCAAGAAATTCTAGAATTTAAAAAATTATAAACATTAATAATTAATATTAAACCTAGAAATAATAGTAAATCAGTAGTTATTATTAATGAGTAATTATTAAGTAAGATGTATACATAAACATATATTACACTTTTTACAATAAAAATTGCAAAATTATAAATTGTATTTGTAGCTATGAAATAACTTAACTATAAGGCAATCTAATTGACAATTACATACAATTTAATTGAGATAGAAAATATATAAAAAGAATATTACTACATAGTTAAAATGTAAGAGGATTTTGAATCTTTAAATAATTTTATTATAATTACATTGTAAAATCTTGTTTAGAATTAAAATGTGGCATACATTTTCTGAAATGTATTGTCATTCGTATTCTCTGGTCACGTTTTTTGGGGTCTGCTAATTTGGTAACTGTTTCAGAAACCAGTCTTATCGTTCTTTCGACATGCTGGGAATGACACGGTGTATCTGGAAAATCAAATATATCAATATTTTCAACTGTGTATGTTCTCAGGTCTTCTGTCGAATAGCTACGAGTTAGAATTGGTGCGAGCCAATCATCAACATATAAAAAGAGATTATAATAATGTGTCGCATTAAAATCTATTTTTGGTAAACAGAAATATCGTATTCCATCTTTTTCACCATTTACTCTAGCTTGTAAAATACGTTTTACAGCTTCAATCCTTACACTTGGATTGGTATCAGAAAGCATTCCAATTAAAATCGATTCTGTATGTAATAAAAATGAATTGCGAGATATCGTCCGAAAACATTCATCTCTAATTAAGATAATAAACAAGATTAAGTGTAGGATTATTTTGACTCGTATAATACCGAAGAATCCTATTTGCTGTCGTTAACCAGCGTGCATTCCCGAGTTTTCCTGGTGAACGTCTTTTAAGAGAATTATTAATAACTCCATAATTGATTGATAAGACTATATCTCGAAGATATTGCTAATCAGATCCTAAATCTTGAAAATTCTCTAGATATCTTTTGAATATTTGATCAATTTCAATTGGAATAAATCCAGCAACATCTGCTTCTTCACATTTAGAAAGATTTAAACCGATCGGACCATTATGTAAATCAGGGCCTTTTGTTTCTCCATCCAGAATTGCGAATATCTTTCTAAGAGGCAGCTCATTCATATGAAGTAAACAAATCTACCAAATATAATATTGTATATTAAAAAATATAAAAAATATGTTAATAAACATCTGTCTATTATTTCTCTTATCTATTACAAAATTTCTTTCACATTGAGGTACCTGTCGTTCTCAAGAACAAAGGTAATCATGTTTGCATTTACATGTACATATTTCAAATAATATTTTATACTTTTTAATATGTTCATTTACAGATTTGGAAAAATATAATTTGTGCTCTGAATTCTTTAATTTTGAAATTATCATAATATATTTATCTAGTTTGTTAAATATTGATTTCAATGATATCACTGGGATCGATGCTGAAATCCAGATTTCTATTATTTTTTCAATCGTCTGCATTTTTGCGTCTCTTTGTTGTACTAAATTGTCAGATATATATGTATAATGTTGTAAAATGTCTAAATATGTTGGAAGCTGACGATTACTCATCATTCTTGGTGTAAATAAAGTATAAAATGGAGATTTATTGCGTAAATTCATTGTGAAAAATAAAAATATTTTAAATATATAGCATAAACAAAGAATAATAAAATGGCGATAATAATAGGGTAAACAAGTATTTATTTATTTTTAATGGGAAATTTTTCTTAAAAATACTTATAATTTTGAAGTCGATAAATTCAGACTTCTGGCGCTAACTTAATATTGAAAATAATTTTTTTTTAATTATATGGTTAATTTTTATATGCCTAAAGTTTATATGCTGAGTGAGCCAGTTAATTCTGAAAAAAGTGATCCACCCTACTGCTCACTGTTATTTATTTATATTCTATCCCTTTACTATGGAATATATACTGTGGTGTGCAATTTGTATATATGGTCCAAGATTCAGAATATTTGCTTTGCTTTACTTAAAAATAATATATCAACCAGAAGATTAGTAATTCGATTTACAGTTATTATCTGAAGATGAGGATAAATGTGTGTTTTTAAAATAAATTGTTATATTGTATAAATACATTATATTCTTATAAAGCCGTATTTAGGATGGGTCAATTGTTATAATTTAATAATTACATCATTTTCATATGTAACTTAAGATATCATTTAAAAATATTTTTAAATTACTATTTTATTAAAAATATTCAATAATCATTAATCATTAATTATTATTATATTAATTCACTATCTATTTATTAAATTAGAATGCATTATTTTGAAATGTTCATTTCATTACATTAAAAAAAATCTATATTTTTCTTTCTCTATTTTAATAATATTTTTAGAATGGTATTGTTACTATAATTGTAAGTCAAGATGAATATTATGTAGTACAATATTTTATAGTTTATATAAATAAATAAATATATTAAACTACAACTATATTTCATTTAGCATATAGGAAAAATATTCTTTAGTGATAATATTAAGTAAGCAAGCAAGTTTATTAAAATATATTGTCTAGTTTTGAATTATATATAGTAATCCATTTATATTATTTATCAAAATTAACCTTATAATATATTATAATATAATACTATATAATATTTATATTATATATCTTTGTCATATACCTAAATATATATACACAATTATTTCCATTACTAATCTTTTATTGAATGTTAATAAGAGTTTTTAAAATATCTTACAATATTTATATAACTATAGATGAATATTCACATATTAACAATATCACTAATAACTATTTGAATGGCATAATGGTTAAAGTTTTGATTGTTAAGAAGTAGGACATAGTTCTAATTTCTAACTTGAATTGAACATGAATTTCATCTTGCCTTAAACATGAATCTTAAAATAATATATAATAATATATAATAAAAGTGATATATTATAATTCACCAATTCACCAACCTGTTTAAACTAGAAAACTCTTAAATAAAAGTGGCTTCGAAGGGATTTTTTTCTATCTATTGTAAGTTGTAAGTTTCATTTCACCAAATTTTCTTGTATAGGATGAAAGGACTCCACCAAATATATACGATTCATTATAATTAATTTGTAGTAAACTTAACATGCAAATCTATTCATAACTTCAAAATAAAAACCAGTATTTACAATTTATATATAAACAATCAGGAACCATCTCTTTACATCGTGAAAGGAATACTGATTCTAGATAATGATGGAAATAGACTTATTGCCAAGGTTTATACACAATTTAATATCAATTTGTGTCTTATTACAAATCAAAACGCATATTTATAATTAACTATAATTTGAATAGTATGCAAATCTAACTTATTAAATTTCTTAGTATTACGATGATACATACCCAACTCTAAAAGAACAACGAACTTTTGAAAAGAATTTGTATGAAAAAACTCACAAAGCTAATGGTAAAAATGAATTGATGTTAACTTGAAAAATGTAATGGGGTCCTGATAAAATTAAGATATATTAACTTGATATACAGCCGAGATCATAATGTTGGAAGGCTTCACCTGCGTATATCGTAGTAATATCGATCTTTACTTTTATGTACTTGGAAGTTCTTATGAAAATGAGGTAAGACTAGTTTGCATATGATTAAATAAAGAAATGAATGGTCATATAACTTCATTTCAGTTGATTTTGATTAATGTCTTGAGCTGTTTCTATGATTCTGTAAATTACATATTGCGTAAGAATGTTGAGAAAAGGGTGTTGCTAGAAAACATGGATGCCATTTTTCTTGCAATTGATGAATTATGTGATCAAGGGTAAGTTTCAAAGTATTTTAACAGAAATACTATTTTATGGATCATAGTAACATATTCAATTATTTTAAATACTTATTATTTTGCAGCATTATCATGGAAAATGACTCGATTACAATATCTCAGAAAGTAATTTTTAGGTCCGATGACATTCCATTAGGAGAACAAACCGTTGCCCAAGTCAGTATTATAAAGATATCTTTATTAATTAGAATGTATTAATAAAAACTTATTTAATTAGCATAAATAAATAAAAACTTATTATTCTTAGAATTCTAAATCTATATATTTAAATATACATAATTTACTTGTATAATATATTCATTATTATATATTGTATCTTTATTGATACTGTTACCGAATATATAGCACTTGCAGTCTAAGTTAAAGGTTTGTAAAGTGTGAGTGTTGTGAAATAAAGTGGTGCTTGGTTTTGTTAACAGGAAATAGTATATTCAACATATCTTGGTACGCAAATTCTGGTCCCATGGTTTCTATATTGAGCTTATACTATTTCTAATTAATTGCAATTTTACAGGTTCTAAACTCTGCAAAAGAACAATTCAAATGGTTGAAATGAAACAATGCATCTAATAATTACTCGATGCACTTTTATGAAGTCATTAAAATTATTTATATATATTATAACATAATAAATTTTAAAATCATCTTTTATTTATATATAATTATTCAGTAATACAATGTGTATATAATGTAATATAAAAAAATATGTATATGATATAGTATAGTATCAAAAAAACTAAGATTATAATATTGTGAGCAAACTATTTCTAAGAAAAAATGGTTTGAATATATTGTTCACCAAGGACTACATGGGTCTGGACAGTGCTGCAGATAAGTTTCTATCTTTCCTGAATTGACTTGCAGTAAACTTGTATATGTTGTTAACTGTAGGATTTAAGATTTATATTTAAGTTAGAACTAGCTACAAAAAAAATATTGGTGTAGTGATTAATAATAAATATTCAATGATATCTAACCTTGTTCAGTACAGGCCGCGATGATAATACATTGTAAAGTGCATTAAACCCCATTGTCTATTGTGATTTGTTAATATAGTTATTTCAATGTATTGCTGAAATATATATTAAAGTTATTTCCTACTAACTTGTCTTCCCTTTTTATATAAACATCTCATGCCAGGAGTTCTTCTATCATCAATAAATAGAGGTTTTTTCCAATGATCATAATTAGTTTCTAATAAAAACCAACCACTACTCTGAGATCCTATCCTCCAAATATCTACAACTGAGTTCCTTGATCTTGTAATGACGCAAGCCTTTCAAATGTTAATATTAAGTGATTATAACCTATGACTTGCAATTCACTGTATCTATCCGAGACTAAATGTCATGTTATATAATGGTTATATGTGAATGTAATATCAGATGATATGTCTCACTGTCATGTCATGTACACAACATTTTTCTCAATAACCTGTCCTGTGCGATTTCCACCGATTATGAAATAAGTAGGAGCGAGGAGGGGTTCCTTCTGAAGTCTTTGAACTGCATCTTCATATGTTCTACTGTTTTCCAGTACTTGACGGATTAGCAGACTTGACCACTGTATGTCTCTCACTCCTCCTATCCATTGCAACAGTCCTGACAAAACAAATTCACATAACTGATATTAAGAAGATTATTATCAGGGTATACATAACTATTTCATTTTATAACCGAGAAATCCACCTTCTACTGAAAATCTTTCATTCAGAGTAATTGTGAAGGCATTCTACAAATTGTATACAAAGAATTATAGTAGTTAATAATATATGCGACATCATGAAAATAAATTGATGTTAACGTTAGTGTAAGTAATTATAAAGTTCAAAACAGTAAATATTGTTCTATTTAGTTTTAACAAGTAAATTAAACTATAAATAAAAATATGAATATTTAAATTAATACATTTTATATGAAATAAATATAAATTAATATGTTAATTTTTATTAATCAATATGGTAAAAATATAACTATTAAAATGATTTAAATTTAGTATATTATCTTATTAAAATAAACAATTATATAATATGAGAAAACACATTTAAAAAAAATAATATATTATATAGGCAAATGATATTATATATTAGACAAGATTTAAATAAAATGCACAATTATTAACCCTTTATTCAAATATATTGGCTTAATAAATGCTAATAAATGCTTGATTAGTGCATTTTAGTTGAATGTAGTAAAGAGAGACAAATATATTAAAATATGCATTTGAACTCAAGTATAATTATTCCCAATATTATTAAACCAAATACTTTTATGTTAATTTATTAACATTAATTAACCAATATATTCATTATGATATTATAAATAGTTCCTAGGTTATTTATAGTAAATATAACACAAATATCATTATCTAGCATAGATCACCAATACATTACTTCTCAACTAACCTTCTTTAAACCAGTAAATATACCAACATATCCTGCAAAACTCACAGTCTTATAAATTATCTCTTGTTTTTTCTTAAATTCTAGGTTTACAATAAGAGGTTTCAATGCTTGTGTAATTTGCCAACTATGGTTACTCCATCTACAATGAATTATTCAAAGATAGAGAGCTATTATTATCAAAAATAATTATTTAGTCATAAACAGATAGAACATTATTAAAGATAAAGAAAACTCACCCCATAAGAAGTCCAAAGTCAAGATTCCTACCATGGTAGATATATCCATCACCTGATTCAGTTACTATAGAGGTACAAGCGCTAAAGAGCTCATAGAATATATTGAACACCAATATCTCACCTAGGGAACAATATGAAATTCATATAAGCTATCAATAAAAAATTAGTGTGTATATTAACAAACCGAGAGGTATTTCTGATGCTTCACTTATTCCTTTCATTTCATCACCGTATCCATATGGCATAGTGTCAGTCAATCGGTCAATATCATTGTCAATATAGTGAATAATAGATTTAGCAACTGGACCAAAGTTCATGACAAATGACTTGAATGATGTGAAGAGATTTGCTAACTGAAATGTTTTTAGAAACACAGATTATATAACATCAGCATAATATCAATATTAATTACATTACATCAGCATTATATCATTATTAATTATATTACATCAGCATTATCTCATTATTAATTACATTACATCAGCATTATGTCATTATTAATTATAATATATCGCATTATGTAATTATTAATTATATTATATCAGCATTATGTAATTATTAATTATATTATATCGTCATTAGTTACATTACATACGCATTATGTCATTATTAATTATATTATATCAGCATTATGTCATTATTATTATATTACATCAGCATTATGTCATTATTAATTATATTATATCAGCATTATGTCATTATTAATTATATTATATCAGCATTATGTCATTACTAATTACATTACATCAGCATTATGTCATTATTAATTATATTACATCAGCCTTATGGCATTATTAATTATATTATATCAGTAAATGATTATTACTTATTCATAGTTTATTTTAATTGGTGGATGATAAGTTGTCCAATTTTATTGTAGGATAAAAGTTTGAATACGATTGGTAATCATACCACATCTAAATGTTAGGTAAGAAATAATCTGATTGTATTATTAAAGTTGAAATTAAAATGATAAAACATTATCCTTTTAAAATATAACCCATCAAAAAAATACAGCTACTGCTACTGCTACTGCTACTGCTACTACTACTGTTACTACTACTACTGCTACTACTGCTGCTACTACTACTACTACTACTACTACTACTACTACTACTACTACTAGTACTACTAGTACTACTAGTACTACTAGTACTGCTACTGCTACTGCTACTGCTGCTGCTGCTGCTGCTGCTGCTGCTGCTGCTGCTGCTGCTACTACTACTACTGCTACTGCTACTACTACTACTACTACTACTACTACTACTACTACTACTACTACTACTACTACTACTACTACTACTGCTACTGCTACTGCTACTGCTGCTGCTGCTGCTGCTGCTGCTGCTGCTGCTGCTGCTGCTGCTGCTGCTGCTGCTGCTGCTACTGCTACTACTACTATAACTACTTCAATATGGAGTATACATTTCATAACAATCTCTAACAAACTTTAATTTCAATTTATAAACATATTTTCACATACTCACCTATAACTCACAAACATACTAAACTTACAGATAAACTAAACATTTATACTTACTATTACTCACACATACTAACTCATACTCATACATACTCACACATACTCATATATAGTCATATATTCCACTATTATAAATATAAACTATGGCAAGTTTATATAATTATTTCTTCTGGCTATTTATTAAAATTATTACCTTTTATATATTTATGCTTAAAATATATTACGATAATATTATCATATCAGATATGAAATAGAATTTCACAAAAGTATATTCTTACAATTGTATTATAAATAAGATTTCTGGGATTGATTAAATATGTACTTATTTACTTACTTACATATATAAATTCAATACTAACATGTGCTTTTTTATCTGTAATAACTTGTACCCATCTTAACCTGGGTTCTAGATCCAAGTTTATAATAAAAGTACTGACATTAAATCTAAAACAAATTAATACAGTACAGTAAAAAAGTTTAAAGAAAATTATATTATTTTAATAAATATTTACAATATTAAAATTATAAAATAATAAATTAAATAATAACTGTTTGTGTGGTGGATATGCTGATGATATACATTCTTCAATAAACTGTCAAAAATAGTTTTAAAATGGTGTGAATAATAATTATTATAATTAATAAGTTAATATGAAATATATCCTAATTAATGAATAGAATTTATATTACCATTTACCAAAAAAATATTATCAATATGTAGGCCTCTCATATTTTATGAAAATCATATTTTAAAAGATAACATTAATCATTTATTTGTTTTCATTGCATAATTTATTTTATGTTATTAAAATAATAATTATTGCTACATATGATAATATATTATTTCACTCTATGTGTTGGTTAGGTACTTAAACCGAAAAATAGTGTGATGTAATAGTTCTAAAAAATATGACGTTTTTTTCTGGAAAGTGGTATAAAAAATAATGGTTAAACTAATAGAAATAATATAATTTCTAAAATAAAATGAACTGGCTAGTTTTCAGGGAAATAATGATTTATCTACAAACTATTATAATATATTGAATAGGTGTTTCTAAATCAAGCAAATAAATATACACACGAACTATAATGGATACTAATGAATTAAGTAAGCTTACAAATATTCAAAGTTAATAGAGACTTTGTCTTTTATTGACTTACAGTGGAATACATCAATACACCTTTTATTGACTTACAGTGACTTCAATTAATTTTAGAATGTATTTGTCCTATACATATTTACATATAGTATAAATTATATATATAGTATATACTAGTGATTAAAATTAAATCATCAGTAATTAATGTTGCCAAATTAATCATAAAAAATAAAGAAAAATAACTTATGTGAACAATACATTTAAATTAATTAATTACAAATTAATTTAAAGGAATTACTGGTAATTATAACTTAAAAATTCTATAATAGACTGTCTTTATTATATATCTATTGCATAATATTATGATTAGCATATTTGAATGCATCATGATATGTTTGAACATATTTTCATTCAAAAAACTATTCATCGAGTATTGTATATTATAAACTTGATCGGATACTTTTTGATTAAAAACTTCCTGCTTAGATATTGTAGCAGTATAACAGTAAATATGTACGACATATATTGTACTTATTCAATTTGTAAATATATGATGTAAGATCACCCGATATCACTCGCCCATGAGAGTCTAATGATTAACCGACCGATAGCCGATAACCTGCGTAATACCTGATATCATATTTTAATCATAATACATAACATAAAATTAATAAATAATATTTTTAAATATTAAATTACTTGGTAATTTACTAACTGCGTTTGATGAATTCAACACTGCAAATATTGAAATTAGATAACAAAAATTCATATTTAAATGTAATTTAAAAAATAATTGTTTTTGATAAAAATAGATAATGAATTATTATGACATAGAAAACATATTTTAAAAGTAATTCAATTTAACACAATTTATATATTACTTCAAATAATTTTTAATGTCATGTGATAACAAATTATTATTAGAAACAGGAAAAAACATAGACTTCTTAATTTATAAATTACAAGATTACAGATACATACAAATATAGATTTCTAATATAAACTAAGATTATTATCATACATGTTTATAATAACTAACATTCTTTTGAGATCTATATATTTGTGATTTAAATCATATCCAAATTTGAATGTTTACGATATACGAATGATATATGTTATACATTTATAATTATCATGTACTATTTTAATATTTTGTTTTTATCAACATTAGATAACAAAAACCGATATGACGTCTGATGTCAATATAACCCATATAACATATATGAATTTAGTTCTATAAAATCTATTTTCTAGACTCTATTAATTCCTTCTTTCTTAGATGTCGGTAATATTTATTGTAATTTTACCTGGTTATATAATCTTAATAATTGATCTATTATGAATTATTTATTCATTATATTTAATTTAATAATACATATATACTGAGCAATATTAATAAGGGTTTAATATATTGTATGGTTTTATATTAATAATTAAAAATATATATGATATTTTCCAAAATAGATACATATTTTTATATATTAAAATTAAAATGTAGTTAAAAAGTCTATCGATCTTTAGTTTTATCTAAAAATGAAACTAATAAAAAGAAAATGATACATTTCGGTGAACACAATTATAATAAATTTAAGTTTTTAAGCTATTATCATGATAATGTCAATGATATTCCATATAATTTTATAAAATATTATCTGTAATATAGTATACTATATATATATATAGTTGTTTTTATAAGTCCTTTATATTATATATATATATAATAAATATCATTACAGTTAGATAATGAAGTGTATTCCTTATATGTAGTGTAGATATTAATTTTAAAATTGTATTCTAAATCTATTAAGAAAACATATTTTTTAAATCTTTTTTCATGACATACAAAATAAAGGTGGAATTAAAAATATCATTATATAATATATTTGAAAATACAGTATTTGTAAATTTATCAAGTTATTTAATATTATTATTATATTTATTGACAGCTTATAAGTTATATATGATAACCTAAATACCGAATACAATATTAATATTACTGAAATAATATTATTTCAGTATGGAATCTAACCTAGATAGTAGAAAAAATATAATTACCAAGGATAATTTTCTGACCTAATTATCAAGTATACAAAGTATAGAAAATATAATTGTTAAAGGAAATGTAATATCCTTAGATTATATTTAATTTGCTTCATCTATCATTCATCGGAATTATTATTTAATTTCCTTAAATAATATTGGATTGTTTTCCATTCATTAATATGTTATTGATTTCCCTTAATTAATATGTTATTGTTTCACTTTATTAATATATAATTATTTTCTTTTAATTAATATGTTATTGATTTCCTTAATTAATATTTTATTATTTTCCTTTAATTAATATAGGATTGTTTTATTTTAATTAATGTTATTTAATAATATATGATTCCTTTAACTAATATGTGATTGATTTCATTATGTTATTATTCTCCTTTACTAATATGTTAGTGTTTTCATTTAGCTAATGTTTTATTCGTTTATTGAAACTAATATGTTAATGCTTTCCTTTAATTAATATGTTATGTATTTACTTTATCTAATATTTATTTATAATTGCACTCTTCTGATTTTCTAATATTTCTTAATCGTACTATCTACTGTTCATAAATAAGTTGGTCTTCCTACTTTAAAAATAACTTCAAGTTCTCTATATTTATAACGGGTAAATAATTAATTTTATATAAATATACCTTATAATATTAATTCTGTATCGTTGAAATCTAGGATGATATAAACGATGATACAAGCGAAAATATACTTAAGTAATAAACTTTCTTATTTTAATTTTTTAATTCGCTAATAATTAGGAATTGTGATCACAATGTTTAATCACACATGAATTATAATCACACATGTTTTCATGATAAGCATTTTTTAATTTTACCTTAATATCTCTATTATAAATCACAATGTAATCTCATTCTTCCTAATATTTCTTTATCAACCTTTTTTACAAACATAATATTTATTATTTATACCGAACTTAATCATTGTGCTACCTTAGCATATAAGGATTGGTTACAAGAAATATGAGAATATTGGATTAATTGGTGATTTCTTCTACATATGTTTTATATCTAATTTTAAATTTGTTAATCATTTATTTATTTTTTAAAAATATTTTGTACATATCTAAAACTTCCACTTGTATGATATATATATATATATATATCAACCTTTTTACAAATATAATATTTATTATTTATACCGAACCTAATCATTTGTTCTCCCTTAGCATACAAGCATTGGTTACACAAATTATAGAATATTGGATTAATTGGTGATTTCTTCTACATATGATGTATATCTAATTCTAAATTTGTTAATCATTAATTAATTTTTTTTTAATATTTTGTACATATCTAAAATTTCCACTTGTATGATATATATATATATATATATATATATATATATATACATATATATATATATATATATATATATATATATATATATATTTATATATAAATTAAACTTATATAAATAAAATATTGTTAATATTATATAAAATTAATTAAATTAAACATATGATTTAGAAAATATCATCATAGTTATTTGAAAAGAGAACTATTATAATATTCCTTGAATATACAATATATCCTAATTAATATAAGAAATTCAATTAGTTGTATTTTAAACAGTGTATTTGATTAAACAATATATATGATATTGGACAATATTCACGATGTAAACTCCAGGTGGCCATACTAATACTCTATATTTGTATAGTTTTTATTTGTGTTTATAATATAATCATATTAAAACATAATTCATTTTATTATAACATAGTTGATACATGCACATTTGTTTTAATCGCATATTATTGTGTTTAGTACATTATAATTACTCTATTTTTTGACAGTTAGTAACAGTTACTAACTTAGTATAAATTTAATAGTCAATATACATAATATTATTTATAATAGCTTTTTATTATATATTATATTATTAAGATATTACATAAATGTGAAATTATTATCATTATTAAATTACATAATTATGTGAACATTAAATTTATATATTACATAGTAACTAATTTAACTACTACTACTACTACTACTACTACTACTACTACTACTACTACTACTACTACTACTACTACTACTACTACTACTACTACTACTACTACTACTACTACTACTACTACTACTACTACTACTACTACTACTACTACTACTACTACTACTACTACTACTACTACTACTACTACTACTACTACTACTACTACTACTACTACTACTACTACTACTACTACTACTACTACTACTACTACTACTACTACTACTACTACTACTACTACTACTACTACTACTACTACTACTACTACTACTACTACTACTACTACTACTACTACTACTACTACTACTACTACTACTACTACTACTACTACTACTACTACTACTACTACTACTACTACTACTACTACTACTACTACTACTACTACTACTACTACTACTACTACTACTACTACTACTACTACTACTACTACTACTACTACTACTACTACTACTACTACTACTACTACTACTACTACTACTACTACTACTACTACTACTACTACTACTACTACTACTACTACTACTACTACTACTACTACTACTACTACTACTACTACTACTACTACTACTACTACTACTACTACTACTACTACTACTACTACTACTACTACTACTACTACTACTACTACTACTACTACTACTACTACTACTACTACTACTACTACTACTACTACTACTACTACTACTACTACTACTACTACTACTACTACTACTACTACTACTACTACTACTACTACTACTACTACTACTACTACTACTACTACTACTACTACTACTACTACTACTACTACTACTACTACTACTACTACTACTACTACTACTACTACTACTACTACTACTACTACTACTACTACTACTACTACTACTACTACTACTACTACTACTACTACTACTACTACTACTACTACTACTACTACTACTACTACTACTACTACTACTACTACTACTACTACTACTACTACTACTACTACTACTACTACTACTACTACTACTACTACTACTACTACTACTACTACTACTACTACTACTACTACTACTACTACTACTACTACTACTACTACTACTACTACTACTACTACTACTACTACTACTACTACTACTACTACTACTACTACTACTACTACTACTACTACTACTACTACTACTACTACTACTACTACTACTACTACTACTACTACTACTACTACTACTACTACTACTACTACTACTACTACTACTACTACTACTACTACTACTACTACTACTACTACTACTACTACTACTACTACTACTACTACTACTACTACTACTACTACTACTACTACTACTACTACTACTACTACTACTACTACTACTACTACTACTACTACTACTACTACTACTACTACTACTACTACTACTACTACTACTACTACTACTACTACTACTACTACTACTACTACTACTACTACTACTACTACTACTACTACTACTACTACTACTACTACTACTACTACTACTACTACTACTACTACTACTACTACTACTACTACTACTACTACTACTACTACTACTACTACTACTACTACTACTACTACTACTACTACTACTACTACTACTACTACTACTACTACTACTACTACTACTACTACTACTACTACTACTACTACTACTACTACTACTACTACTACTACTACTACTACTACTACTACTACTACTACTACTACTACTACTACTACTACTACTACTACTACTACTACTACTACTACTACTACTACTACTACTACTACTACTACTACTACTACTACTACTACTACTACTACTACTACTACTACTACTACTACTACTACTACTACTACTACTACTACTACTACTACTACTACTACTACTACTACTACTACTACTACTACTACTACTACTACTACTACTACTACTACTACTACTACTACTACTACTACTACTACTACTACTACTACTACTACTACTACTACTACTACTACTACTACTACTACTACTACTACTACTACTACTACTACTACTACTACTACTACTACTACTACTACTACTACTACTACTACTACTACTACTACTACTACTACTACTACTACTACTACTACTACTACTACTACTACTACTACTACTACTACTACTACTACTACTACTACTACTACTACTACTACTACTACTATACACTACACTGGCTACCCATCACACAGCGAATCCAATACAAAATTATACTTCTCACTCATCTAGCTACACATCACAATAAACCAGACTACTTGACTGACCTACTGACTGACTACAATCCCTCCAGATCCCAACGTACTGAAAACCAATATAAATTACACACACACAACTGCACAAACCTCACAATAAAACAACAATCTGCCTTCTCTATTGCTGCTACCAAACTATGGAATAGCCTACCAACTTCGCTCAGATCCTTATCGTCCACTCCTTCCTTTAAACGAAAATTAAAAACTTATTTATTCTCCATCGCCTATCAATAACTAAAAATCACGGCCGAAAACTCCACATTGAAGTTGATGGAAGTGAATAAACCCAATTGGTTACAAGGTTACAAGGTTACTACTACTACTACTACTACTACTACTACTACTACTACTACTACTACTACTACTACTACTACTACTACTACTACTACTACTACTACTACTACTACTACTACTACTACTACTACTACTACTACTACTACTACTACTACTACTACTACTACTACTACTACTACTACTACTACTACTACTACTACTACTACTACTACTACTACTACTACTACTACTACTACTACTACTACTACTACTACTACTACTACTACTACTACTACTACTACTACTACTACTACTACTACTACTACTACTACTACTACTACTACTACTACTACTACTACTACTACTACTACTACTACTACTACTACTACTACTACTACTACTACTACTACTACTACTACTACTACTACTACTACTACTACTACTACTACTACTACTACTACTACTACCACTACTTCCTGTTTACATTTTAATTGAAACCGTTTTTTTAGTATTCTTTATTTATCCGTGAATTTCTCCTTCATTATTAGTATATTTCATATCATTTACACACCATTATTAACATCAATATTTTATTATTGTAACTATCCATTTATTATTCATATCAACTTATCATTTAATAATGATTTTCAATTTTATAAAAATTTGTAGAAATATTATTTAAATAATTATTAATTTTTCAAATGTTAATATTATTCCATTTATTTATATATTACACCCTTCATTAATTGATATTTTAACTATTTCTTTGATTAACTGAATATTTTTAACATATCACCAACAATTCTTATTTAAACCCTATAATTAATATTATAATTATATTTATCTCATTTTTATGTTTGTTTATATTATTTATTAAATTATATTTCTTACAATACAAAGACTATTAATATTTAAAATTTTCAAAATTTTATAGTTTTTTCTTTACATCTATAGATATCCTCATTCTACATTAATTATATATTATATCTACTGTTATCTTATTTAAACTATTAGTCGGCAATACTTGAAGTATAGATTTTTGCACCCTCCAGAAACACTTTATATACCCACTTCACAATCATGTCCTGCAATCACTGTAATGCTAATTTCACATCTGACTGCAATTATGTAACCTGTTTATGTAATTGCAAGATTCATTATCAATGTTTACATCCTTTCAATAGCCTTCCATATCAATGGATATCTAGTAATCCTGTCAAAAAACATGTCATATCTATACTAACATCTTCATCATTTCAATATATTTGCACAAAATGCTCAACCTCGAATCTCTCCTCTTCACAACACTCATCCCAGACACCAATACCCCCAACTGATGCAAACAATATAGCACATCCTGACTCACCATACTCTACAACTCACACAGAATTTCATGACATTGAAAAACTTACAAATAATATATCCTCCAGACTTGACAAACAAGACTCACTTCTTACTAAAATCGACAAGCTACTAAATTCTCATACCTACAATTACAATGACCATCCAAACAATAATTTACACCAATCATTTCTTAAATCAACCTGTAAACTGCCACCACACTCCTCAATTACACCACCATCTCACAAGCCTGCCTCTAACCGTAGACATACACTCTCTCCCCGAACAATGTTATACCCAATTCCATCCCAACAACACCACCACCCACCAATATCTAGCAATATGCCCAGCCCTCGTCCTCTGCTTCCTCAAATGACACAATTCGCACCCCACACACTTCACCACTCCCCCACCCGTCCACCCAACCATCATCACCTTCCTAGAATATCCACCTCAAGATCAGAACATCAAAACAATACCTTAATTATTGAACACGTAAAGCCCTGCCAATTAAACTATAACTTCATTACATCTATCTTAAAATCTACTAACATTCCTCCAAAATACATTCTCTCTCACACATTCTACAAAAAAACGATAAGCATTACCTTACCAACATCCTGCACATCTTTTCTACTATCACAGAGACGCGTCATCAAATCCAATCCAACTTTCAGTCATCTATTTATCCGAACTGATCGTTCTCACAACATGAGAATGCGGGGTAGCATTATTTACCATGCTATAAAGCAGGGTCTCGCACCCCGTAATGTGAAATGCACCTTCAACGATAATACTGACAAGTTTGAACTGAGGCATGTCCTAAACTCCAGAATTGATTGGATCAACAATGATCTGCTTATATCTGACTCAGAATTTAACAAATGGTCAGCATCATATGAGAATTTCAAATTATCCACAAAAGCAGCCCCACCATCACCTAACTCAAGCAACTCCACCCCAACTGTCAATATCGTTTCCCCTCCAAAAAATAGTATGCCTCCGATTACAACTCCAAACCCACAATGACATCGAATCGACTTACCTTTCTCCTGGCCCTCCCATATACCATTGAACAATCATCTACAATCATCCCCACCACATACCACTGTATCACCACCTCCCCCTTCATCACTGCAGAACAAATCAATCCCTCTCCCTATCAATAGCTCAGTATCCCCTACGGCATATAGCCCTACACACACACCACAAACCACACCTTCTAAAATCCACTTACAACCTGATACCTCACTCCATAATAGATTACTGAAATTAGCAACTCTAAACGTACAATCTGTAAGAAACAAAACCGATATTATAATCGATCTTATGCACGACCTCGATATAGACATATTATGCATTACAGAAACCTGGTTATCAGATAACGATATACCAATAATATCCAGTCTTAATACGAAATCATTAAGATTTACCCATCTTCCCCGACCCGGACCAAATTACGGCGGTGGAATCGGTGTCCTATACAGAAATAATATAAAATTAATACACAGTAGTGATCTACACCTTGACCACTCAGAAGCATTTAAATGTACATTCCACCCAGTAAACTCCCTCCCTTTTACACTTATAACAATATATAGACCTCCACACAATTCAACCTCATCTTTCATCGACGAAATTGACAACATTATGTCATCTCTAACCAATCAATCGATACTCCTAGGTGACTTTAATATCCCATTATCCTCCTCCTCTCTATACTCAAAACGATTTCTACATGCGATTGACTCTAATAACTGTTCCCAATATGTGAATTCACCTACTCACACATCCGGAAATATCCTTGACCTAATAATAGCACTCAACACACCTAACATTATACTAAATACATCCGTTATATCTTTAGTTACTGATCATCTTATCATAACATTTAACCTACAGTTCCCCAGATCCAAACGACTTACTAAAACTATTCAATTCAGAAAAACAAAAAATATTACCATTACTGACTTCACCAATGACTTGATGTCCCACCTATCAACCTTTGCCGACTATCCAGACATAAACTCCCTTGACTCCTCACTACTAAAAACACTAAATAGACTAGCTCCAACCTTGACAAAAACAATTACCCCTCGACTTAACACTAAATGGTTCAACCGTAATCTATCGCTTACTAAACGTCAGCTTCGATATACAGAAAAAAAATGGAGAAAGCATAAAAGCGAAGAAAACCTCACTAGTTTCAAACAACTCTCTAGTAAATATAGACAACTGATTAAGAAGGCGAAACGTGAATACTACACCGATACTATAACAGCCGCCGGTAACAATGCTAAAAAACTATATCAAATATCGAATTCTCTACTCGGACGCACTACTCCCCGCATACTTCCCGATTGTCCGGCATCCACAAACTCAGCCAACTTCGACAACTACTTCAACAACAAAATAATTAATATAATAAACTCGCTTCCTAGTCCAACATTGCCATCCCTGTTAACTCCATCATATTCACTTGACTCCTTCAAAACCCCCTCCATAGCATCCATCAATAATCTCCTCCTCTCAGTAAAATCAGTATGCATGCTAGATCCGATACCTTTAATACTCCTAAACAAACTAACTACACTACTCTCTCCATTATACAAACAAATAATCGACCTCTCCCTCATCTCTGGCAAAGTTCCCGCTCATATGAAAAATGCACATGTCACTCCTATACTAAAAAAAAATAACCCACATGATAAATCTGATCTCTCCAACTACCGTCCAATTTCCAATCTATCATATATATCCAAAACTCTTGAAAGAATTGTATCTTCCCAACTACACGACTATCTCGACAACAATAACATACTGAACCAATTCCAAAGTGCCTACACGACTTACAAGAGTACTGAAACCGCACTAACACATGTACTAAATAATATACTACTCCATCCAACAAAACACTGCTCCATTATTATTTTCCTCGACCTCTCCGCTGCTTTCGACACCATAGACCACAGCTTGCTAATCCGTCGGCTGCAGTGTATCGGAATTACAGGCACTGCACTAGATTGGTTTACATCCTACCTTGAAAGTCGCACATACTCAGTATGCATCGACTCATATAAAACTAAACCACGCATAATCTCTCACGGAGTTCCTCAGGGCTCTGTTCTCGCTCCAATACTGTTTAACATATACCTAGCACCTCTACTTGACATATTCGACAGATACCCAGAAATACATTTCCACACATATGCTGATGACATTCAAATATACTGCAGCTTACCAGATCCCTCTACTAACATATCTATACTGAACAACTGCTTAGACGAAATTAGTGGTTGGGACGAAATTAGTGGTTGGCTTGCCTCCAACTCTCTTTCCCTAAATACTAACAAAACAACTGTACTACTAATCAAATCCCCTACAACTTCCACAAATATACCTTCAATTCGGATCAATAACCAAATAATTAAATACTCTTCCACCGCTCAAAACCTTGGTATAATTTTCGATCAAAAATTATCTTTCTCTCAATACACAACTTCCTTATCAAAATCCATTAATCGAACACTCCACACTATCCGTCTAATTAGACCCTCCATCACCACCAAGCTCGCCCAACTGCTTGTTACATCCCTAATACTGCCTAGAATCGACTACTGCAACTCTACACTACACAGACTTCCCCGAAATTCTATAATTCCTTTCACCAAACTACTATATTCCGCCGCACGCATAGTTTACCGCATCCCTAAATACTCCAGAACTCATATAACTCCATATCTTAAAATACTACACTGGCTACCCATCACACAGCGAATCCAATACAAAATTATACTTCTCACTCATCTAGCTACACATCACAATAAACCAGACTACTTGACTGACCTACTGACTGACTACAATCCCTCCAGATCCCAACGTACTGAAAACCAATATAAATTACACACACACAACTGCACAAACCTCACAAGAAAACAACAATCTGCCTTCTCTATTGCTGCTCCCAAACTATGGAATAGCCTACCAACTTCGCTCAGATCCTTATCGTCCACTCCTTCCTTTAAACGAAAATTAAAAACTTATTTATTCTCCATCGCCTATCAATAACTAAAAATCACGGCCGAAAACTCCACATTGAAGTTGATGGAAGTGAATAAACCCAATTGGTTACAAGGTTACAAGGTTACTACTACTAATACTACTACTACTACTACTACTACTACTACTACTACTACTACTAATACTACTACTACTACTACTACTACTACTACTACTACTACTACTACTACTACTACTACTACTACTACTACTACTACTACTACTACTACTACTACTACTACTACTACTACTACTACTACTACTACTACTACTACTACTACTACTACTACTACTACTACTACTACTACTACTACTACTACTACTACTACTACTACTACTACTACTACTACTACTACTACTACTACTACTACTACTACTACTACTACTACTACTACTACTACTACTACTACTACTACTACTACTACTACTACTACTACTACTACTACTACTACTACTACTACTACTACTACTACTACTACTACTACTACTACTACTACTACTACTACTACTACTACTACTACTACTACTACTACTACTACTACTACTACTACTACTACTACTACTACTACTACTACTACTACTACTACTACTACTACTACTACTACTACTACTACTACTACTACTACTACTACTACTACTACTACTACTACTACTACTACTACTACTACTACTACTACTACTACTACTACTACTACTACTACTACTACTACTACTACTACTACTACTACTACTACTACTACTACTACTACTACTACTACTACCACTACTACTACTACTACCACTACCACTACCACTACCACTACCACTACCACTACCACTACCACTACCACTACCACTACCACTACCACTACCACTACCACTACCACTACCACTACCACTACCACTACCACTACCACTACCACTACCACTACCACTACCACTACCACTACCACTACCACTACCACTACCACTACCACTACCACTACCACTACCACTACCACTACCACTACCACTACCACTACCACTACCACTACCACTACCACTACCACTACCACTACCACTACCACTACCACTACCACTACCACTACCACTACCACTACCACTACCACTACCACTACCACTACCACTACCACTACCACTACCACTACCACTACCACTACCACTACCACTACCACTACCACTACCACTACCACTACCACTACCACTACCACTACCACTACCACTACCACTACCACTACCACTACCACTACCACTACCACTACCACTACCACTACCACTACCACTACCACTACCACTACCACTACCACTACCACTACCACTACCACTACCACTACCACTACCACTACCACTACCACTACCACTACCACTACCACTACCACTACCACTACCACTACCACTACCACTACCACTACCACTACCACTACCACTACCACTACCACTACCACTACCACTACCACTACCACTACCACTACCACTACCACTACCACTACCACTACCACTACCACTACCACTACCACTACCACTACCACTACCACTACCACTACCACTACCACTACCACTACCACTACCACTACCACTACCACTACCACTACCACTACCACTACCACTACCACTACCACTACCACTACCACTACCACTACCACTACCACTACCACTACCACTACCACTACCACTACCACTACCACTACCACTACCACTACCACTACCACTACCACTACCACTACCACTACCACTACCACTACCACTACCACTACCACTACCACTACCACTACCACTACCACTACCACTACCACTACCACTACCACTACCACTACCACTACCACTACCACTACCACTACCACTACCACTACCACTACCACTACCACTACCACTACCACTACCACTACCACTACCACTACCACTACCACTACCACTACCACTACCACTACCACTACCACTACCACTACCACTACCACTACCACTACCACTACCACTACCACTACCACTACCACTACCACTACCACTACCACTACCACTACCACTACCACTACCACTACCACTACCACTACCACTACCACTACCACTACCACTACCACTACCACTACCACTACCACTACCACTACCACTACCACTACCACTACCACTACCACTACCACTACCACTACCACTACCACTACCACTACCACTACCACTACCACTACCACTACCACTACCACTACCACTACCACTACCACTACCACTACCACTACCACTACCACTACCACTACCACTACCACTACCACTACCACTACCACTACCACTACCACTACCACTACCACTACCACTACCACTACCACTACCACTACCACTACCACTACCACTACCACTACCACTACCACTACCACTACCACTACCACTACCACTACCACTACCACTACCACTACCACTACCACTACCACTACCACTACCACTGCCACTGCCACTGCCACTGCCACTGCCACTGCCACTGCCACTGCCACTGCCACTGCCACTGCCACTGCCACTGCCACTGCCACTGCCACTGCCACTGCCACTGCCACTGCCACTGCCACTGCCACTGCCACTGCCACTGCCACTGCCACTGCCACTGCCACTGCCACTGCCACTGCCACTGCCACTACCACTACCACTACCACTACCACTACTACTACTATTACTATTACTACTACTATTACTATTTCTGGACAACTTGTCATTGTCCCATTTATTATTTCAAAGAAACTTTGGCTGGGCTTCACCATTTAGGGATTGTTCGACAAATGATGAACATCGATAGTAATGTACGAGTAGGGGTTTACGTATAAAAACATTCAACAATAAGAATAAAAGGTAAAGAGATGTATTAATAATAACATGGCGGTGTGAAATCATATTGAAATATGTGAAGGTAGGTGTAATAATAATATATGATGGGAAGTTAACGTGGTAATGTGGTGTAGTTAATTTTAGCGGGAGGGTATAATAAATGATTAAAGTTTGGTTATCTAGTTTCGCACAACACCTAATCAGTCCTTGGTGTACATAGTAAGCCTATGTCGCTCGCATGTAGTGTCTATATGCTCGTACACCACCTTCCAACGTTCGAATCGTGATTAATTCTTTTACCGATGCTGACATTCCGAGGCTATTCAGGAGCGCATCGGACCGAGGGGCGAGTTGCCCACGCCAGTCTAGTATGAGCGCTCCGAATTTAACCTCAGAAGCACCGGTTATATTAATCACGAATTCGCGGACGAGAGGTATGTCATACTTATGAGTTTTCTGATCAAACCTCTCATCCATGACTGATGGGTCAGTGGTGATTTGCGTATCGACGACTACTGCTAAGCCGTCACGACAAGTGATAATATCTGGTTTAAGAATACCAGTCGGCGTTCTAATGTGAGGTTCGAGGAAACACATATAACGTTTGTTTTCCAACGAACTCGCTAGCATCGCCGTCACTTTGTCATGACGTCTTACCCTGGCAACGTGTGTCTGCGGGCACCTCTGCAGAATATGTGTCATTGTGGTATTCGGATACCCGCAAAACGCGCACTGAGTATTTATTTCCGGATAGGCGCGTCTGGCCCTGGCTGGACAAGGGAGTATATTATGTCTCAATTTGAATACATTGATGTAATCGTGTGCGTTAATCAGACGATTACATCTTATCCAACCGTTTAGTTTATTACCAGGCACCAAAACACGCCCATCGACACTCTGTACTAGTTGCTCATTTAGGGAAGCGCGCACTTCGGATGTACTACGCAGAGGAACACCGTCTTTAGAAGGTGGTACCGACCAACCTAGTCTATCTCGACTACCTAATATTTCTACCAGGGGATCGTCACCACCGAGGATTTTTGCCATTCTCTGGCTCCTGATGACCGGTATGGTCAGAGCCAGAACGGGGATAGCGAGACCTCCGGAGTCGGTGGATGCATGAAATACCCCCAGCGAAGTGTCTTTTGGTAGTCGAAGCCATCTACGGACATACCGGCGTGTTGCTTTGTCTAGAGACTGGAGGCCTCGTTTGGTAGGGCCAGAAAAGTTGAGCATGTGCATACTTGCAGGGATGAGGTAATCCCTGCACAGCTCAACTTTTTGGTGAGGCTTTAGCGGGGCCCGATCTAATTTAGCAAGATTATTATTAAAATTACAATAGATCGGACCATTATTTGGCTTAAGTATTCCAGTCTCTATTCCCAGATACTTGTATGTATCGAGAACCTGCAACGCGCCGATATTCTCCAGACCAATGTTGAGGAAGGGTCTACTTTCGCATGCCCACACCCCGCGTTTTTGGTTTACGACAATATTGAGTGTTTTACATTTAGAAGGATTAACCGAGAGGCCACATTGCTTGAAACGTGCGGACAATAAATTTAATTGCCTTTGTAACCCCTCGGTTGTATCTGAAAACACAACAATATCATCGGCAAATGCAAGGTGTGAGACTTTAGCGAGACCGATGTTAATTGCATCCTCCTCAACCAAACAATCGACACAGTAATCCATCACGGAATTAAAAAGGATAGGAGACAAAGGGTCTCCCTGCTTAACCCCACGGCATATACGAATGGGATTGGATTTTTTTTGGTCTATTTTTATATTTATTATATTATTATTGTATAAATTATTAATATATTTTAGAATTTTTGTAGGAGTGTTAACTCGACGAGCTAAGGCGCTGATGGCGTGATGTGACACCGAATCAAATGCCTTAGACACGTCGAGAAAACAGAGTTTTAATGATTTACATTCTTGTTTATGTTTTTTTATTATAGAATTTAATAGGTAGAGGTTTTCGCATATGCCGTCGCGTTTGGCGAAGGCCTTCTGCCTTGGTCCCAATTTTATAACCCGTGATATCCTACTGGCCAAAAGTCTGTGAAATAGCCTGGATACCATAGACGCTAGCGTTATAGGCCGATACTGATTAGGAGATGTGCTTAACTTACATTTAGGTATTAGAGTTGTCGTTCCAACTTTAAATGCGGAAGGGCATATACCGGTTAGTATATAGAGGTTAAACCTCATCGCAAGGCGATGTATACCGATGGATACAAGGTCCGATTTCCGAATATGGT
>OZ038315.1:37094190-37184190 GCA_964035775.1 Osedax frankpressi | reverse complement strand
GTGTCATCAGAAATTGTTCAATTTTATAAATTTTCTGTATTAGTTCATTTTCATTAAAGTCTAAGTATATTTGAGGATTGTCAGCATATATTTGATATTTTACATTAGTTTTACTGAATATAGTTTATATATGTTTTACAAAAACTAGGTAAATATATTTCCTTCGATAATGATTTATTTATATAGGTAGTCAGATTTATTCGTTAAGTGTGATTGTATACATTTAAATGCGTTATGAGTATTTTACGTTATAAGAAACTTTAGTAAATAGTGGTTCATAATCTATAGTATCGAAAGCAGTCGTTAATTCCCATATAAGTGGTATATTCTTTACCATTATTTATATTATTCAGAAAGTAGTAGTGTATTTATTGTAATGTTGTTTCAATCGAATATCTCTTTCGATATGAGTTTTATAAGTTTAGTATTTCCATATGATACTTGATGTTATTATTTCTTTCTTTCTTTAATATAGATAAGTACTGTAAGTTAGCTATGTGTCTTTCATTTGTTAGGTCAGTATTTTCCCAGTTGGATTTTTAGTTTAGGTATTATGATAGATTTCTTTAAGAAGTCATGGAAGTAGTTATTCTTTAGAATATTATTCATAAAGTTTGTATATAAAGTATATAATTCGACCTTAAAATATTAGTATTAGTTTTATCAATATTTATGTATATTAGTTTTAGGGTTTGTTTATTTAAATAAGTCAAGTAGTTTTGTCGTATATGGGGTTATTACAGGAAAGTCAGTTAGTTTTTGTAAATACGTTGATGTTGGTAAGTCCATGTAGTTGTGTCAGTGATTATTCTATAACATGTTGTGTTAGAGTATTTTTTTATACAATAGGTTATTATATAGGTTGAGTAAGCGTATCATTCCTATATGTAGTTTATAGGTGTATCATTTTATCAGTATATTATTATGTATATTTATATTGTTGGTTTTATTATATGTTTGATTTAACCCTTTACTTCCCGCGGATTTTTGTATTTATTATAAATTTATACTATTACTCACATAACATACTTTTACAGTATCAAATAATAATAATCGATAATTATAAGTTATCATATTTTTAAAAAGAATTTAATTATCTTGTTAATGAAATTCATATTAATGATGTATAGTTAATTATTAATTAATTATTATTGATTAAATAAAATTATTTACAAAATAATATATATATTTTATACTGAATAACATAACTAATGTATATAATATTAATACATTAACTAATTATACTTTTTTTAATACCATTATATAGGTAATATAATAGCCTAACTTTTATATATAGATTGTATTTGAAAATAATTGTTATTAAAAAAGTTACGATAATTTATATTTTGGAAATTATCCAAATTATTTTAAAATTATTAGAATAATTAATACTATTAAAATCGGAATTCATATTATTGGATATTTATATTCATAAATAATATTTCTTTATATTTATTAAAAAATAATATAAATTCAATGTAAAATCATAATATTATATATTAAAAATCATACTTATAATATGTAATTTTTTTTTAAATTTAAGGTTTATTTTTAATGATTAATGATTATTGACTATTTAATTCCTTATGTTTTCTTATTGAAATTGTAAATAAACAAATTTAAAATACAATGCATATTTTTAGATATTTTAAAATTAAACATTTTAATTATAATATTTAATTATAATAAGCATTATGAACATTTTCTAAATTCAAATAAATATTTTTACTGATACCTTTGTTTTTTTGTTATAGCTAAATAAATAAAATATAAAGTTATTTGTGTTTTATAAATTATAATAGATAAATAAATTATCTGTTAATATATGTTTATAAATTTAATATTCGGATAAGTATTTATTGAGTTATAAGCATTATAAAATGAGTATTACAACAACGACCGACATCGACCGTTGGGAGTTAAAGGGTTTTAATGAATTTAATTTTAATGAATTCGTATCATAGGTTGGGTTATATGAGGTAGGTTGGGTATTATAAAAGTTAGTAGGTAATATATAATTTATTATTTAATTTTCAAATAGTATAATATTTGATTTCGTATTATTAGACAGTTTTTAAGTATTTTAAATCATTTACGTTGACATAGATAAATCACCTGTGTTGATTTTTATTAATTGTATTAGCTATGTGAGGTATTTGGTTATTTATCTGTGATGTTTAGTTGTGGTTTATAAAGCGGTGTCGTATGCAATATGGATTGCTATGCAATATGGATTATAACATGTGACATAATCTGATATTTTTGTATACATTTACAAATCAATTATTTAAAAATATATAGTACAAACTATAAAAATACTAATTGCATTTATAGTTATTTTGTATTAAAATACATTTTTACTATAATATTTTTATAAAATATTATATTGATAAATTTATTTATTTACTTATAGGCGTGTCTAAAGTATTTTGAATTAAAATTCAAATTTTTACATGTGAATTTCGAATTCAAAATTTCATTGAAATCAGTAATATTTATTTTCAAAAACATCTTATATAATGAGTTTTTTTATTCTAGCAAATGATATATTATTTTATTTATTAAATAATAAATTTCGTGATAACACATCTTATAAACAAATATTTAACATTAGAATATTGATCAAAAATAAAAGATCAGCTTCTAATGAAACATTCTTTCTCAAAGATAAAGTACTTATTGATTGAATACATGTATCCTAAAATATGTGTATGAATATTTAATAATATATTGATAATAAATATATATGATCTATATTATTATATTGAATTTATTATTTTGTTACGGCAAATTATAATTTTATAATATATAATCATAGATTTGTATTATTGTATATACTATATTATCTTAAACATCTATATATACAGGTATACAGGGGACTTCAATTTATTTATCAAAAATGCTATTAGAAAATGGCTTTTTAATAATTAAATAATAAATTGAATTGTGTAAATACTATTTACTAAATAGTATCTATACAATTAAATTTATTAATTATAATTTTAAAATTATAATGTTTATCTATTTTCATTGCCATGGTTATTTAGTTGATTGACATCTAGAACATCTTATAAAAGAATTTTATTTATTGTGAGTAATGGATAATATATATTATGTTGTATATTTCTTAAGTAAGATTACGCTTTAATCAATTGCGAGATTTTTTATATACACGTAATATACTTATATAAAGCAATTTATTTTACTTTTATGATTATTTTAAAAGTATTTAACAATATACGATAATAGGAATTTCCTTAGTTTCAATGCTATAATCCATATTGCATAGCAATCCATATTGCATACGACAGCGGAATTGGGAATATTTTAATATGTAAATAGCATATTTAGATTGAGATATATTATTACAATCATGTGGAATGATATTTATTTTATATAATCTTTCAATATAAATGACAATACCACATTTACATTTTACAAAATGATCTTGCATTATTTCTTGTCTTTGAAAAGCAATACAACTAATTATACAGTTGTTATTAATAAATCATATCTATATTAGGAAAATTTATAAGATAAATAAATAAATGTATATTGAGATTGACGAATAAATTAAGATAAAAAAATAATATTAATAATTTATATTCAAAATTAATTAAGCAAAAATATATTTAAACATATAAATCAACATAATATACTATTTATATATATCATATAAGTAAACCATTATATAAGTTATTTTAAAATTAAATATTATATATTAATTAAAAACATATATACTAAACAATCGATGAATTTAAAGATTAAATAAGAAAAGGTATGGGTAACTATTTTTAATTTTTGTTTTTATTATAATAAAGAGTTTATGCTTTTATTAAATAGTGAATATACTATAATATACGGTTTATATATTATATGATTGCCATCTAACTTTTAATTAGTGAATTATTAATTATTGTTTTATTATTTGTTGCAGGTTATTGTTTATTTGTCTTTAACTGCAGTTATGATTCAATTATTTCTAAGTACTGTGTGTTTATCTTCTTTGTGCGTGAACGGAGTTCTAAATTGCAGGGTTCGAAATTGCTTTACATTGCTACACATTGTCAATGGTTACGTCAAGCCTTACTTAATATTTATTCATAAACTTTAATAATATAGTTTTTTTTATATCGCATATTCCTATAACAACATGTTAGATTATTAATCTCAACTGTATTTTAGCTTTATAACTTGAAATAGATTTTTTAAATCTGCTATATGATGCGCTTATATATATTATATATATTCATTACAATATAACTTATTATCAATTATATATATAACTTTTATGTATGAAACACATTAACTTTATTTCCTCATGGCAATTTATTTATTTATAATAACTACTATAATTATTGTTCAAACAACAGCTCTTTTAATGAGTTCTGTTCTATTGTTATTCCCAATGAATTGGTCAACCGATGATATCAGAGATGTGTGCAGCAATACTTCAGATGTTTATAATATGGGTAAGATAGATTATATGATGGTAGATTAAAGATGTTATATAATATATATAAATATTTATAATAATATTCCTACTATTATCGTTTCAATGATTTTCTAATTGTAGGTACTTGTAAAATACACTGGGGATACTACATGTCTATATCTGGTACATTTCTTTGCATCATTGGTTCAGTTGTCAGTCAACATGCCATAAAATTAAAACACCAAAGTCTGATGGGGAAACAATTAAATCAACTATGGAAATTTGAGGATATTTAAAATATTTCTTATATATATATATATATATATATATATATATATATATATATATATTTCTTTTCTATATTTATGGTAATATTATTAGGTGAAATCATGTATTATATATTTGATCAAACTTTAAAATAATATCGATTCTATATTATAATATTTAATACTATTAAATATTAGTTTGATAGAAATAACAATCTCATATTTTACAATTAAATACGTAATCTTAAAATTTCACTCTTGTTAATCTGTTGTTTACTAATTTATTAATTTACTTTTTACAATATATTTTATAATTTATTATTTATAATATTAAAATAATAATAATAACCATTATTATTACTAGTAATAATAATTATAATATTCATTTTTTTATTATTAACTTTTATAATATTAAGTTTCAGTGTATAATATTTAATAATTTTAATTTATAAAATTCAATAACATTAATAATTGTAATGCATTATTTATTTAACAATGTTTATATGCATATAATATTATAAATATTCAGATGGGTTAATTTGGTGTATATAAGTTATTAATATTTTATTATCAGGTGATTTGCTATTTGACATTTTCTAATATTAGAATGTATATATAAATTACAATTATGTAATGTCTATATATACAATATAAATTATCGTAATTTTCCTTATATGTTATATTTAGAGGGTCTGAAAATTTGGTAATAATTGTTATGACTATATTCATTATATTATATGATTTACTATACATAATATCCAGTAATATGAATATATATGACCCAATTTACAATGACCACAATATGATACATATTATTATTATTTAACATTTTAGGTCTTCTTACAACGTTTAATAAGATAAACAATTCTATATTGACTAATTCTATTTAAGTCTTTATTTTTTGATATAATATAAATGATTTACTTTTCATGTTTTACTTGCATTGAATTTAGTTTTATTTACTAACGATAACTATTGTAATAATTTTTAAATAAATTCGTTTTTTTAAATAATGTAATACTCCTTTTTTAGAAGGGGTGGTTAAACATACATAACTATTATATTTATATAAATTATTATAGTATATGATACGTAGTCTATTATATAACAACATTGTATAAATAATAAATAAACAAGTAATAGATTTTAGAAAATATTTTGTTCTGAGTTAAATATATATTTATATAATATATATAACAAACATGTGAATAAATTATGAAATTATAAAAAATAATTAAGTTATATCATATCGTAAGTAAATTATATTATAGTTATCATATATTAACATATCAAATATTTTGTTTAATTATACATTTATTTATAAATAATTTATTTTATTATTCATCATCTGAATTTATCATATCGATAATGATTTCAGATTGTACAATATTGTCGATATCTGATTTATCTTTGTTTCCTCTAGTCTGCCTATTTTCAACATCCATAAACAGTGCAACATCAATAATTTGTATCTTAGGAAAATGAACAAATGCCCATTGTAACATTGATCCATCGGCACATACACTCGCGACTATTACCTGTAAAAGAAATACTTTAATTAATTAATGTTAAGTTATTTACTTTTTTAATTATATAATTTTCATATGAAAAAAATCAACTTTAATTATTCGTAAGTGGAGAATGAGTTCTGAATCTAAATCAATTGATATTAATATTTAATATTGCTACTGAGATAATTTATTGGAATTTATTAACCTTGAAGTAAATATAGCGGAACATCTATTAATAATATAACGGTTTATAACAGTATATCATTGATTGAAGCATATTCGATAAATTATAATATGGACTTAAATCTATCGTGCTTTGAAAGAAAATATAGTTCATTCAGATAATAAATTCTGAATTACTTTTCTAGTGATTTTCAAGTACCCACATTCGATAAACTTATGGAGCGTAGCTCAATAATATGTAATAGGCTACGAAATTACGTGTTATAGAGAACAGCCCAATAACACGTAATACGATACTATATTATATTTATTAAGGATAACTAAATAACATGAGATAAGTAAGTGATCACATATTTCTCACTACTAGATGAATACACTTTAAAGTATTTGGCTGAATTTTAAGGTGTTAATGGTTAATAGTTTGTTAATTTTTTGATAAGATCGATGCTAACATTTGTAGCTAGTAAATGTAAAATATTCGTATATATGATGGTTCATTTGTTATGTTTTAATTGCATATACAATATTCATATATAGACCCAATATAAATCCAGTAGTAGAGATCATTTATAATTTTAGATATGGTTTCTTGTTAGTAAATTATTCTTATATATAGCTATATTGGCAATATAATTTTCGCCGGATTATAACAGCTGAATCGACTTAGCTTTATTATAAATATAAACTTCCTAATTCAACTGGCTAATCGCCAAACATCGATATATATATTAAGAAGATCAGGCGTGGCATTAACATTGACATTTGTGTTTGAAATTAAATGAAGAAAGAGCCAAATTCGTTTATTAATTGGTAGATTGGATAACATCAAAACTCTTCCGCTAATATCACGATCGTAAATTATTACATGAGGTATATTGTGAATTAATAATTAAGCCCATATGCATTCTTCAAATCTCCAAATTTAGGAAAGAAAGCTCATGTACGAGTATATATAAAAGGTAACGCTCATATACAAAAAGGTCCCATACACGATTCATCAAATTTCGCTAAATATGTCTCCTAAAAACGATATATAAATTGTATTCAGAAATTCGATTAAGCTAATATTTATATCTAAAGAAAAAAATTAACTATATGTTGAACAGAAAGATTTTCTGCCCGGTATCAGAGGCATATAAATGACTTTTTGTCCTTGAATCTGTAATTCAAGAAGCTAAAAAGAAAAAATCAAACCTGTCTATTTCTTGGCAGGAATTCAGCAATACTTTTTAATTGATTTCTCATTTAAAATTCTCACAACTATTCGATAGTCTACTTATTCTCTAGAGAATAAAAGTAATTCGTATCCATATTTCTAGTGGATCAATTTGCACTTATAAATAGTTTAATGTATCCCCGTAATGAGGTATTAGGAAATGATACAGTGTGTCACCTAGTATATTCAATCTAGCTTCTGAACCTATAATTATACAATTAAAGACTTTTAAGAAATTAATCTACTCGAGAGCAATGTAAAAATAACTATGCATGCCAAAGACAGTGCTATCATGCCCGAAAGTCTTACAAATATCAACGAAATGATCTACTAAATATATAAAATTGCTGCAAATATTGGATTACAGTTCTATCCAGATAATTAAACTTATTTAGAGGTCAGCATTATAAGGTTACATTAAACTAAGTTCAGAAATAATTACTTAGCTAAAAATGATGAAAAAGAAATGTACCTGGAAATGACTCTGGATGTCGAATTCCTTTATAAAATAACGTCTAACTTTCCACAAAAGTTAGTCATTATTGCAGATTCAGTGTTAACTTCTTAGAAAAAATATAATGCTTTAAACCACTTTATACCATATACATGTAGGTATAAAAACAAAAGTGCAAATCTATGGACAAGAACCCGACATGCTTTCCCATATGTGCAATTATATAATATCCGATACACAAACTATGATATATAATGGGTTCATTCGAAGTTATTGAAATCTTTTAGGTTAACTTTGTAAAATATATGGAAAATCATATTTCTGGACTACTTTTTTTAAGGAAGCTGTTGTCCGAATATTTAAATTAACCGAATCCAGTAAAACCGTTAATTGTCTGTTTTTTAAATACGAAATTTTTAAATACGAAATCTATGGTATAAGACTTGATTTCAGGAGCTCCTAATAAAAATATTTCCCTGTTTATTAGATAAGTTATGTAATCGATGTTTTATTGAAAATGAAAGAACTATGCATATACTAAATAAATTTTCATCGATGTTCAGAAAGATGGTGGAAATATATAATAAAATCCAACCTAAGTGATGAACACGTATTTTTAATCACTTCTATATTTTCAGGATGACGTAACTCTGACATGATTAGCGAAACCATAATAAAAATATCACCAATATCATGGTAGCCTACGATTGTCTAGAAAATAGATGTTTTATAATAATGCCATGAAAATAGGAAAATATTGAGATTTAAGATTTGTTATTCCCTGTCATTGGTTCTCTTGTTGTTTGGTGAAGTGAGAATTCGATTCTAAATTAAAAGTTAGGGATACTAGGTATGCTAGCTAGGTATGTCTATTTCTTTTTATAGGATATTGAGTATTTGTATTCACTAATATTTTAGTTTATATTAGTGTTTGTATATAAGAATGCATAGTAAGTGGTTATTTTAAGTATACTTTTAATATATAAATTAAATAATATACATTATTGGATAAAGTTGAAATAGCTGATAAGTTAGAATGAGTGATTATTTAACAATATTATCTATAACTTTATCATATAATTTTAAATATAAGACATTTTTGGAATAATTATGTTCATAAAAATAGTTACGAATCTCTAATTTCGTATTAATTTTATTTTGAATTTTTTAAATAAATATTATTGAAAACTATTTCATAGCTAGTTCAATCTGAGTATTGCTGATATAACTATATGAACTACCAGATAACTAACTATTAGTCAGAGGATGTTGTAATATGAAGTATGTTGAAAACTCGATTTTAGTCGATTTTAACACTTTAGAATAATAAGACGCAGTGTGTCAATTTATAATCGATATATACATATATAAATAATTATTGTTAAATTGAGTCATAATGAAGTTATGAATAATGGTGAATGAAAGAATGTTACTAATGCACTTTTAAATATAAATGAATATATTATGAACAAAAACGATAATGCAATATAAAATATAACATTTATAAATTAAATTAATATCTGTATAAGAGTAAGTAAAATATAAGTATAGAAAAATTGTAAATATATGCAAATAATACAAATAGAACAAGTATAAATTATGATAGATCATTTTAAAGTTAAACAAATACATTTACTTTATAAAGAAACTAATTTTGTAATAGGATTTTTTAATAAGATATTAGATATTAGATAAGTTAATGGCTGAGCAGATATTAATTTTTCGATGAGACGAGATACATTTCAAGTAACTGAAATAAGTCTAAATTTAGAGAGATTTGATTAAGTTTTAACAGGGAGTGATAAGTGATAAGAATATTACTATTTATGTAATTAGATTGTGAATTTATTGATATACTTCCCAAATACAAATTAATTAAATTTTTGTTCAAATATTGAATATACTTTACAACATAATATGTTACCACAATAATCAATATATATTATTTAAGGACTATATGTACAATATACATTGTACAATATACATAAGCTATGATTACATACAATCAGCATTAAAATGATGAATGAGTTGCGAAAATAGTTTTGACTTCTTAATGTTAATGTATTTATATTAATTTAGTTGACTAACAATCCGAGACATGCTAATAATCCGAGAAAAATAAACATAATGAAGTGATATATGTATAAGTAGTGATAATTTCAGTTGACAATATTGTATACTGGAAGAAAATAAGTTGTTAGTCGGAGTATTATCATCAAATGAAACTAATAGCTTTCTTTTAGTAACAAGTTTTATATTATATGTATAGAATAAATAATTGTATTATATATATAGCTTAGAAGGATTAATAAGATGGAATTAAAAATGTTAAATTTATTTAGTATTTAGAATTTGTTTTAAATTTGGAAACAACATATTAACTATTGTTAAAAAGTCCACATTAAAATTAATTAAATATGTTTTATTTTTAAATAATTATATTTAATTATATTAATCAATTTTGATAGAAAATGATATATATACTTAAACTATCTTTACTTTATATAATATTTCATAGCAGTTATCGAGATATAAGTCTACACATTATTATATAAGATTAGAACAACATTTATTATTATGATATTAACCTTTGAATCAAAGCATATTATATTCTTTTCTAACATCATTTCCAAAATATGTTCCAAGAATTTGTCGAATTTTGTTTGAAGACATATCGGGCTTAGTTTTGTTGTAATTTTTTTTATTACGGGTTTATTATTTTGTGTAGTTTCACATTCAGAAGAACATATGGAATACATTTCATTATGATATATTGAATCAGTAGAATCTGAATTGATTGATGATATAGATTCTTTTCTAATAACATCTACTGTTGGAGATTTAATTTGCATATCTAAGCAAATATATTTTTCATCTTCTTTGCTATATTCAGGTGTGATCTATGATTGAAAATGTATTTGGTGTTTCATTTCAACTAAAATATGTATATGAACTATATTTAATATTGTTTATCATAAATAAATCAATATCTATAATGTCATTCAATTTCCAATTAATATTATTTAATAAAAACATATATATATATATATATATATATATATATATATACATATAAATGTGTATAATATATAATAAAAAATAAATGTAAATCATATAATCTTCATCAAAAACGTATTAAGATATTTACATATTATTGTAGATTTCTAATAACATTAAAGAGTGAGATAATTATTTTTATAAATCTACAAAATAAAACTAACTATTTTAAATTCTTCAAAATGGTAATTTGTCATTCCTCTATATATACAGTTAAATCTCCCACTTGGCTTATCATTTGTTACAGAAATAACTGGACACCGAGGGTGAAAACTTGCAACAGTTCTAGCCAAATTGCCGTCAAGAGAAATCACTGGTATCAATAATAGTATTATAAATTACGTAAATTATTTTGGTAAGTATATTGAATTAAAAATCTAATCAAACATTGATGACAAATTTAATAGCTCTTATAAATTTAATTTTAGTAAAAATATAAAAATATATATAAATAATTACCAATTATAGCTCTAGCAAGTGTATTAACAGACATCGTGATTATAGAATATGCATTATTCATATGGTCACTCATTGGAAATTCATTCATTGAAATCTTATTTCTGAAAGTCTATATATTTATTATTAAATAATAAAATATAAAGCTGACAAATTGGGTGCGGTTATTATTGTTTATAATTTTAAAAAATTGCAATTATAATTATTTGCATATTAGTTATATTAATTACTTGTCTATCTTTTTATATTTACTATTATCTACATTATATATATAAAACCTAGTTACTTATCAATATGATAAGAAATACTATGTCCAATAAAGTGGTATGCTACAGTGAAACTGTGGTAGGAGTAATACATTATCTACATACCCCTTTGTTATATTCTGTTAGTTCAGCTTCTGCTATTGTTTTGTTTATTAACTTCATTATATATATTCTACGTGCATATGCGTCAGCATATTGTTTTTCTAGGACGTATGATGGTATTTCAAGAGCTATGCAATCCACTCCATCAATAACCGAATGTGATATATCTTGTAATTCCGAGATAACAGGAGAATACTGCGAATTGTTCATTTTTATATTCGTTTATTTTCATACACAATCTTATTAGTTCATTATTATTTCATATTATAATTAAAACTTATGCTATATAGTCTGATAACAACAATACATACTTAGTAATATAATTTTAATATTATCTCGACTGTAATGCAGTAACTAGCTTCATTATATAATATACATTTTATATTTTCATGATAATCCTGAAATATAAATTCAAACCCTATGCATACTTTCTGCCAACACATCTCCATACAAAATCACAGGTCGGTTGAAAACATTACACAATGCGGTAATCTTCTTTTGAATTGTAACCATCTATTTTAATTAATTTTAATATTTTTATAGAGAAAACAGTATGATATTTAATTTTAATATATTATAATTATGAATTAATATAAATTTATGTTTTTAATTATATTATAAATATCTTTTTAACATGTATAAATGTAGTATATATATATATTTATTTATAAGTATATATAAAATATATGTACCGATAATGAAGATATGTAATATATAATATGATATAATAATCAATAGTTAATAACTTTATGAATTGGTATTTCGTGTTTTAAATGATTTCTTGATATCACTATACCATCACTAACTTTTAGAATATCTATAAAGTTATTGACAGCGACCAAGGTTTCTATCTGAAATTCGAAGTTACATATTTATATCAAAATACGAAAATATTATAATATCCTTATAAAACCTTTGAAAAAACTTTGACATTTGCTCCACCTGCCTCGATCAATAATTTTCTTACGCATACTACCTCATCTTCATTCTCGATTTGAGGTAATATTACGAAATCAACTCGTTTCAATATGGAGAGTTGTAAGCCTCGAATTTGTGAAATTCGTAGATTTGAGAAATCGCACGATGCAGCTATATATTATATATATTAATTACATATTAATCCTATTATAATATATAGCTATTAATTGATATACCTAATAATATCATTGGTTATATTCAGTGATATAATCTATTGATTATAATAAATATAAATACTATTACTTGTAATACAGTATATACAGTAATAGAGAGTATAATATAATTTATAATTAATATTGTGTTGATAACAAACTTGCTAGTATAACTATTCTAGAGCTAAACAGTCTGCAATTCTCTATAACAACACATTCTACCGCATCTGTAAAAATCTTCAAACATTGTAGAACAACCTACACATAGCAAGAACAAATATTAATTAATATATTTTATATCTATAGATATCTAAATTCATGTATATAAATATAATTAAATATACAAAAGTAAATGTATGGTGGATTTATAACCCTAGCATCATCGATGTAAATCAAGCATTTCAATTTTACTAACTGTTATAAATTAAAAATTAGTATTGTTAAAATATGTCTGTTATAATAAATAAATAGTCAAAAATGAGAATCGAACATTTAGAAAAATATCATGATTGATATAGATGCCTTGTTTAGTACATTTGAATTTCAACTTCACATTATTTGTTAGAATTACAATATCGCCCGCTTTCAACTGTTAATTATATGTTCTATGGTATACATGCTAACTACATATAAATTAAATGATTATACATTATAATAATTGAAATTCTAATTATAAAACATACGTCAATGAATGAAATGGCGTCATCGAAATAACCTGTCCTAAGACAGGGTGTGACACACTCTACCGCAATAGCCATGCAAGTGTTGCGTTCAGATTCTACTTTCCTTATCTTATCAATAATCTAAAGCATAATAATATTAGCGTTAAGTTATCGTTATATATGACACATAATACGTTAAATAATTTGGCAATAATGATAAAACTAACTGATTCACATGACCGCAAGGAAATAATGTTTTCAATATCTATACAAGCTAGTGACATTCCTGAATAATTTTCATTTAATTTTTATATTATTTATATGTTATTTTGTAAAATATGTATATTATATGTATAATATATATATTATAAATGTATGTTTATATAATTACATACGCCAATGTAATTTACCATATTGATGCAATAATTCTATACTATCTGTATCACCAGTATTGTCATTAATTCTAATTGCAACTTGTGTATTTCTCCAGAATTCGTATATTGGTTTTATTGTTTGGTTAAGAGACATCTGTAACTCTTGAGAAAGAGACGAGTTAAGAGAGGTACTCTGATTTGATGGTTTCCTTGATAACCGTGGAGATATGTCACAAGACATAGGCGATTGATTTGAGGATGTAGATTTCACAGTTTCAGAACTAGAATTATAGTGCTCATCCAATTGTATGCTACCTCGATGTGATCTTTTACTATTTGCATTCGTATCTATTTTTTTACACATGTTAACATGCATATCTAACTCGCACTTGGAACTCAAATGTGTTTCTGTAATATAATATAAGCTTAAATATTTACATATAGACATTTGATATTAAACATTAGCATAAACATTAGCATAAAGTGACTTGCCATAATCTGCTAATATATCTAATATATGCGTATATCATATAATATCATAATTTTAAGATTTGTAATTTATTTACCTGCCCACGAAGCGCTATACATTTTCCCGATAGTCTTTTGACCCAAGCGAGAATGACCCGATGTCCAATCTCCCCATCTTTCAAGATTAAGAAGAGGTTGTTCTTCATTCTTGTATCCAGAGGTTTTTTTTGGAGCATTAATTAAACACGGTGTTTGTTGGTCAATCATTCTAAAATTAAATAAAAAATGGTTTAAGATAATAACATTTTGTTTAACAATGTAAATTGATATATATAGATATATATGTATATTATTAAGAAATATATAAAAACTGTAATAAATATCTAAATAAAGAAGATATATTATTATTAATTATAGGAGACGAAGCAGATATTACATTAAATATGAAATATTTATAAATATAGTTAATTTATATTAATTTATACAATTATTTTCATTTTATTCTAACATAGAATTTGTAAATTATATAGTTAACATTTAATTTAAATAGTTGTTTTTAATTTATTTAAAATTGTTCACAATTTTAACATATACTAATTTTGTATTATAAATTTAATTTAATTGAATACAAATATTAACCCTTATTATCGATATATCATAGAGAATTATTAAGAATTTGTTATGCAATTATATTTATAATTATAATTATACATAATAAGAGATTAGAAAAATAAGAAATTATAATATAATTATAATTTTAAAATTTTCAATTTGTTTACACTATAATATTAAAAATTGTAATATTTTCCTTTTATTATTTATTTTAAATGGTTTAATATTAAATCAAATATTGAATATATATAATATATTGAATATATTGAATATATTGAATATATTGAATATATTGAATATATTGAATATATTGAATATATTGAATATATTGAATATATTGAATATATTGAATATATTGAATATATTGAATATATTGAATATATTGAATATATTGAATATATTGAATATATTGAATATATTGAATATATTGAATATATTGAATATATTGAATATATTGAATATATTGAATATATTGAATATATTGAATATATTGAATATATTGAATATATTGAATATATTGAATATATTGAATATATTGAATATATTGAATATATTGAATATATTGAATATATTGAATATATTGAATATATTGAATATATTGAATATATTGAATATATTGAATATATTGAATATATTGAATATATTGAATATATTGAATATATTGAATATATTGAATATATTGAATATATTGAATATATTGAATATATTGAATATATTGAATATATTGAATATATTGAATATATTGAATATATTGAATATATTGAATATATTGAATATATTGAATATATTGAATATATTGAATATATTGAATATATTGAATATATTGAATGTATTGAATATATTGAATATATTGAATATATTGAATATATTGAATATATTTCAGCGAACAGTCTCTGGAGGTATATGGAGGTTATTTTGCTCTTCAATTTTTGAAAATAATAAAGTTATCGCAAAATATTTCTTTTTCAAAAAGTAAATTACGCTCTATATATTTATCCTATAGGGGATATATACCATGTTACAAATTTCAGAACGTGAATATATTATGAAACTATTAAATCGACATCAGCATCAATTGGTCAAAAGAGAAGAAACGTACTCCGTGTATTCTATGCTCCACATATGTATTCTATCTGAGATTTCATGCACAATTCGAATTATAATTAGAAAACCATAATAATATAATAATATCAGTTATAGAAACATAATAAAGCATGTAACAGTGATTGTTTGTTACCATCTGATAATGGCATAGTCAGACTTATTCATATTACAAAGTCCATAATATAATTTAATGAATAACATTCTTGTCTAAGAACAAGACAGGATATTAACAACAAAGAACTTTTAAATTAAATAATAAGTCACGAAGAAAATATCATGGTGATATACGTATTTATTGAATTATAAGACTATACTATGAATTATACAATGATATATGACTTTATGACTTTGAGACTATATATAAGAAATATCTTAATACTATTAAATAAATTATCATAAATCATAAATTCAGAAATATTAGAGAAAAGAAAGCAATGTAATGAATAAATACTATAATGACTTTATATATTTTAAATTTAAATTACGATAGCTCATGATATATTATTAATATACTAAATAAATTTATTTATGTTTTCCGAAAGGATAATAGTTAAATAGTTAAATATAATTACAGTTCCGTTCCATAGTAGGATATATTGGTTAGTGATATAATAGAAAGTATGGTATCAATATCAATATCAATTTTGACGATTTATTGAAAATCACGGAATATCATTTATATGTTATTTTATTTTATTTATATTAAAAATAATGTTCATTGTTATTATTGTTTTTATATTTAACAACTCTGCTTTATTAATATTCATTATATTCACTCTTATGCTTCTTATATGTATAACGTATCAACTAATAGTAAACGATATCAATATAAAAATACTACTTATTTAAATTAAACTTTCAGAACCCCGAAATTATAATATATATATATATATATATATATATATATATATATATATATATATATATATTTATACTACGATGTTCCATGATGTGGGTTTGAATAATATATAACTGTTTTCTATTATTAAAAGTACGGGAAACTATATATATTATGATTAATATATACGATTAATTAAAAATAAATAAAATTAGTAAGATTAAGAATACTATGTATTATTTAAAAAAAATGTAATAAATTAATACATACATTAATATATGTATCAATACATAAATTATTAAATTCATAAATTAATACATACATACAGTTTATATATATATTTATATTTATATTTATATTAATGCATATCAATAAATCAAAAATATTGGCTATGTATATAAATTAGTTAATAAATTAATAAAGATACAGCATCTTTATAGTTGATTTCATTAAAAAACTTATCACAATCACCGATATATTTATCGCATAAGAAATTTATAGAATGGGTTATTAAAAAAGAGTTTATTTTTAATAATTATATTAATACAATTATTATTAATTATTAACAACGTTAATTATATTTATACTCAATTATATTTTAAATATAATTAGTAATTATTCAATTTTTGTAATTCAGTAATTGTTTATCTTCTTTCATGTAAACTGACCAATAAACTACCTGATAATATAATTTAATTTATTAACACACATATATATATATATAAATTCTATTCAAATCAATAAATTTTTAATGCTATTATTTAAATATAATTATTATAATAATTATACAAAATTAGATTTCATTATAGATGTATACATATATAAAGAATTATTAATATATTATCATCAAGTATGGAAATATATTTAACATCAATATTTAATATATATTTATATTATCATTAAATAATACAACCTGAAAACAAATGAAGGCGACTGGGAAGAGCAATCTAGCAACTCTGCATATATGTATTATTATAACAGAACTTATTAAGTACAATATCACTTACACAATATAATACTCATTAATTAAGTACACTAATTTAATAAATGAAAATTAAATGATATGTTTATATTTATAAATGTTCTATTAAAATATCAATAATAGCATTATTAATTATTAATTATAAGAAAATATTAAAAATCATATAAATATTATAAATACCTATCTATTGTCGAAACACTATTGCTACCTCCGGGATTATGTAATATCTGAAATTGATTTTACCAAATGATTGAAATAATTATTATATTATACAAATACAAAAATTAATATTATATATAATATAATTAATAATAATTATAATAAGTATATTAGTGATATCGTAAATAAAATATATATAAATGAATTTATATTTATTTTTAAATAACAAAGTCAGAATTAATATCTTATATAAAATTTAGAATATATGATAAATATATACATATATATATATATATATATATATATATATATATATATATATGTAGCTATATAGATATACGATGTGCATGTAAATGTATAAATATTAGTAATTATATCTTACATAAATCATACATCAATATTATGTATACATATTAGTTATTTAACATACACACGTACCCACATCTACACATATATACACATACACATTCATGTAATAGCCAAATTTCTTAAATTGTTAAAAATATAACTACAAACTAATACAGATTAAACAAATTCAGAAATTACTTGACATACAATCTCTAAAAAATACTAATTACTTTAACAGTACTGCCCAACCTGGATTAATGCATACAACAATCATTACAAAAAAACTGAAACGATTTAATAAAATAATTAATATATCATGCCGAACTATTTATAAATTTCCAAAAATATCTTACACTTCAAAATTTCTCTAGAATATGAAATAGCTGCATTTCAAATAAAATTTTTGGTATAATTATGTTTCACTCACACAACTTAATTTCACTCACACTTATAAATTAATACATATAAACAATCACCACTATATATTACAACTCATATTAACACATATACTAATAACATAACACTAATATCTATAAAAAAAACTTACACTTAATACCCCTGACTTCTCATAAACTATAGTTTATACCTTCCTTTATTCAACCCCTATTTTATGGAATGGCATACTATCTAAACTACAAGAACCAAATGTCAATTATTTAAAAACAAAATTATAGTTTTTCCTAGCCATTATTATTTCTCTTGTTATATAAACTACACCTAATTATACTATTGACCAACACTGACTAACCGCATTATTACTATTTATTTTAACTACTGAATCCTATCTACTACATAATACTAACTTACTTTATTATCTTACACTTACTTTTCCCATTATTATCTCAATGTTACCCCTTGCGTATTATTATTCTTAATATTATTCACAGCTGATTGGGCAAAACACTAGAAACCGGTGTTTAAATAAATAAATCACACACGCACACACACACACACACACACACACACACACACACACACACACACACACACACACACACACATACACACACGTACACATACACACACATACACACATACACATACACACACACATACACACACATACACACACATACACATATATATATATATATATATATATATATATATATATATATTTATATATCAAGTAACCTTTTTGTTCCTATATGAATTACTTCCAAGAATGCAAGCCCAGAATTGAGTTAGACAAGGTTTTCTTTTATAAGAAACATCTGAAGATTTTATTAATATATTATAATTATATTATAAAAATCTATTTCAACTATTGAGATTATATCGGCTATGTATATAATATTCTAATAACTAAGTAATATATATATATATATATATATATATATATATATATATATATATATATATATATATATATATATAAAAACTTATTATTAGAAAATAAAATCAATTTGTATTAAATTATACCAGATAGCTCATGAAATAGACCCACATTAGAATGATACGACACATTAGAATTTTACTTTATTAATCATATCAACACTGTAAAAAATGAAGATATAGAATACATTTTTTAGGATAAAAAATGTTGGAAAATTTAAAATTGTTACCGTGTATCCTAAAATACTGTTCATTGTATGCACTTTAGAATATGTAAACGCATATAATAACTAAACTAAAATAATTACAACTATAATTAGAAAAATCAAAAAATATAACATTTTTGTTTTTTTATTGTGATAACAAAGTATAATAAAAAATATGTAATTAATTTAAATAAATTATAATATAAAGTAATACTATATTCTCAATTTATGTAATGAAAAAGTTATGTATAAAAAAGATATAAAATACAATACAATTTAACTTCAATAATATAGAGAACATATTAACATCTAATTATAAATTAAATTTTAAAAAAGAGATTAATACTATATGAAATATATGTATATATTTATAAGTTTGTTTTAATTAATTTTCAAAAAAAAATAAATATTAAAGATTTGATAATCATTTTAGTAGTGCAACTTTTCCCTATTCATTACATTGTAGTAAAAATAGAGCACACCTCTAACCCTTAAATCTTTTATATTTTAATCTTCCATAAGATTTATGGGAATATTACTATATATTAAATTAATGTTATAATGATAGTAATTTATTTATATAATTAACCTAATAAAAACTGTATATAACATATCATATATATATATATATATATATATATATATATATATATATATATTATTTCAAATAATTTGATACAATATAATATATAATTTTAGATCTCATTAAAATACCCAATGGCATCTATGATAATATATTTCTGTAAGGATGACCATATATTACAAGAGGTTGATTTTATAAACTTTAATATAAAAATACATTCGTAATAAAAAAGAAGAATATTTGGTAATTTTCGTCATTTTCTTTCTATATTTTATATATATTAAATAATTAATAATTAAATAATAAATAGTATATTTGAATCTGCTCGGATACAATAATTAATATCAATTAGGGTAATAAGTAATATTTATATTATATTACATGGCTACGTTTTATTTATAGTATATGAATATGTTTTAATTATAGTATATATGGGGTATATTGTATATAAAAAATTAAGTTATATGAGCATTGCTCATTGAGCAATATATCTCATAAAATATATATTTTTATGTTATTGTTCATTTTATTTCTTATGTTATTTTCGATGCCTGCGTACCCTAATTGTGTACAGTAAATTAATCAATATGTATAATCGCCCATGATATATACTAAGTTAATATGCATTAAAATGAATTATACAATTAATTATATTTATATAATTGCTTGTTATACGTAATAAAAATATAATCTCTATTTATTTAATTAAAAACAATAATTATTATAGAAATCTTAACAGTCATTAAGTACTAGTATAGCAAATTACTACGTACATGTGGTTTAATTATATATATATATTATATATAAACTTTAAACAGTTACCTTTAACCGCATTGCTCTCGTTGTTAATAAACCTAAATCTTGTTTTCATTTCTAGATTTCGACGATTTTTTAATTTCTAAATATGAATATCTTAATAATATCACATGTTAAATCATAATTTCTCATAATCAATAATTTAAGTATATTAAAAATACGAATCATCACTATATATTAATATAACTATGAGTGTAATACTATATTTAATAGATTAACTATAGAAAATATTAATTATGATATTCAATATTCAATATTTCTAGTTTTCAGTTTAGTATATATATATGTTATTTGATACAAGTATCGATATACAATTATTATTAGCATTCATTCTATATATCTATACATGTATAATTTCTATTTTAACTTTATATAATAATATTGTATTTATATATTTTGTTTATACCACATTAGTTTTCAATAGTTTACAATTATTTATAATTCATTATTATAAATACTGTCGATAGAGTATCAGTATTCTTACATATAATGTATTTGTAAAAATTGTTACAATTTCACTATATTCTATGTAATTTCAATTGAATTATATTCCAACAAACGTTTTTCATGTAAGAATTATTCAATCCATTGTTGAAGAATTTGGATGTAAATTGTTTTGAATCACAAGTTAATTGAATAGCATCTTCATTTTCTGATTCATCTTCTGTTTCACTAGCTGGTAAATTACTCTCTCCGGTGGAATACGTTGTAGAGAAGTGAACGGATGCGAATTGAAGAATACTAAAATAATGTAAATAATGAATAATAAAATAAATGTGGAGGTATATATTAAAAGAATCGACAAATTCAGTTATACTTAGATAATATATATTCAATATATTGATTATAAATATTATCGAAATAGATTAGTTTAGATATTATATAATATATTTATTAATTTGATAAAATGGATTAAAGGGAGTAATCCTCATTAATCAGCAGTTATTTATACTATAGTTATAATAAAGTAGTATAATAATATATATAGCTCTAAAATTAAATTTATAAATTAAAATGATAACTTAAATGAAGTTAAAACTATTAAATAAGGAACGGTTCCATACTAAAAGTTTAATCAAATAAAAGTAGTTTTGGTTTCCAGATTCTTAAATTCTAAAATATATCTAAAATTCACTTATATTAATGTGAACATGGGTTAAATTAATACTTATAAATATAATTATATTACAAAACATATGTGTGTATATATATATATATATATATATATATATATATATATATATATATATATATATATATATATATATATAAATATTGATTTACTTTGTTATTGGAATTTTTACTATAATGAATAATCTAGTAATTGTATCAATTCATTTAATTATTATCATTTATCAGGCTACAAAAGTAATAATGTTATTGCATATATTTGTTAATTAATGATTCATTTCGGTTGTATCTTAAATCCTAATATAATTTATATAAAAATATAGTTTTAATTATATTCTATTCTCTATATATTATATATATGCAAATGTAAGTATATATATATATATATATATATATATATATATTCTATAATTATAGTATACTTACCTTGCTAAAACGAAGAAGAAACAAACACCGACGAATAAATCTAATGCAGTAGAATACGAAACTTTAGGAAGATCCTGTCTGTTATCTATGCCAAGAAAAGCCATTGTCAGTACAGTTGTTATACCTGTGTATATGAGAGGATTAGGTAATATATTGATTAATAGTCTATAAAACGAGAGGACGTACCAAGAGCTATTCTATCAGCTGTAGCTTCACGATTTATCCAGAAGCCAACCCAACTGATTACAACCAATAGACTACAAGGCATATAGAAGTTGATCAGAAAGTAGCCGGTGTGTCTCTTTAAGATAAACTTTGCTTTTAATATCGAATGCATTTTACCTACAATAAAAATAATATTATAAAATACAGAGAAATTATCAAATTGTTTTAGTTTATGTATAATATCTAGAATTCATATACATATATACTTATACATACATATACACACAAACACATATATATATAAACACACATATATATATATATATATATATATATATATATATATAATATTGTATTGTATTTTATTGTATTCAGATATTGAGATAAGTCAAAAGAAGATATAAGAGAGCAAGTAATCGAAATATAAGATATATGAAAATAATATTTTAATTTGTAGTTCTATATTTAAGATCCTATATACATTATATTAAAATGATATGTTTAGATAATTCCTAATTTGTATTACTAATTTTTGATTAAAATGATCAAAATAAAATATAAATTTAAGTCTAAATGTAAAAATAATATGTAAGGCAAACTGTATTAAAATGTAAGACAATGATGACATTCAATCGAAAAAATTGTTTACGATGCTGTTATATATTATAAATTTGAATACAATTCTAAAATTAAAATATGTATATTCTAAAATTAATATTTGTTTTGATGTTTAAACTAAGAAAATTCTCTTCAATACGGAATATTTAACCTAATTTCAAGATTAACATTATTTTTAAATGTAATACATATTTTTTAGCAAAATTAATGAAAAATGACAACTTGACTTACAAAAAAATATTATTAAATAATAATAACAATTTAGATTTTTATAAATTTATATTTTAGTTCTACATTTATCAACAGGAATTAATTTAAACTTATTTTCATGATTAAATCTAAATAACCAATCAATAATAAACACTATATTTTAATAAATAAATAATTTCTAGGTTAGAATTATAAGTTTGAGAATATGGAAATCTTATTGAAATCAAAAATAAGAAATTCTTAGAATATATTGATTAAAATATATTCGATCAATCTTTAAATAGATGTTAAAATAGATGTATGTTAAAGTTTTGTACTGAAACTATATTTAGCATATTTAATAATATGAAATGTATTATATAAATTAGTGATATTGATCGATAATTATTGAGATCATTATTATCTCTAGTTTTAAAATATGGGTACTTCTTAAAATCTTTAAATGACCGAGGACAATTCTTATTTCATATGAAGATATCATATTCGAATAAAATAATAACGTTATTAAAATGATAAATTTATTAATTTTATTGAAATACAATGTTCACCTAAATGTTATTATCTAACAAATGTTGTAACAGTAATACTTGCTATGTTAATCAATATCTATGTTAATGGAATAAGAATTATATAATTATGTACAGCACTTATAACACATAATGTAATAGTTTATTTAGTAATATGTATGTGATTAGTAGTAGGGTTAAAAAATGTTGTAATTTACAATGTAGATAAAAACTTGTTTATATTACAAAAATTATTTAAAAAAATGAATATTACAAATTTCAGAGTATATCATAATTTTAATAAAAGAATAATAATCTTTTTAATTAATGTAGTGAATAAATACACATTGCGATTCTTATTGTATTTAATTATATCTCAAGAGCGAGACAGTCTCAAATATCTAACAGCAGGGTTCCCATATATATGTAGACAATAGTGGGTTATGGGATCATTTTTTGGAGTGATATAAATTTGTAAATCAAAAAAATTAAATAATATTTTAAATATTATATTTTATTTATTTTAATTTATTTTAATTTTATCATATTATGTTGTGCCTGAATTTAAGATCATTAATAATTAAAATGAATATCTATATTAATATATTAAAATAATAAATATTAATAAATTATAAGATAACTGTGTGAATATATATATATATATATATATATATATATATATATATATATATATATATTTACTTTATAAAGAATTGTATTTTAATTATTTAGATATTTACATATATATACTAACAATCTAATAGTTGTATAGTGTATATTTCGTGCGGTATTATAATAATGTCTTTATACAAAATTATCATACATCTAGATAATTATATCTACTAATATTGAATTTAGCATTCTTAAATATGTTCGTTGACATTTTAAATTAATTAATTTAATGAAATTTACAAAATATTTATGATATTTTTTATATTGTGAATTATAATAATATTACACTATTATATAATTATTATTAAAATATTAAGAAAATAATACTCAATGAATATTATGAATTCGATATTTTATAATTGACATAGATATTATATCATTTTAAGAAGCATAGATATTTTATTTTTGATTAAATACAATTTATACAATTTTGGAAATGTCCATTCCAAATAAAGATTCTTAAGATGTTGGTCTCTAGATTATGGAACGCAGTTATGTTATGTACGTAATTACATTACATTTATATAGTAACATATAATTAAATAATATATATAGTAACATATAATATTTTGTATACTAGTTAATATTATATCTTGTATATTTTGTATATTAGTTAATATAATTATATATAATATGTTGTATATCGTTTATATTATATTAGTTAGGTTATTTTTAGTGTTGAATAATAGATTTCGAATACATTTTCACATGATAAAAGTGTTATCATCATTGGTTTACATCAATCGGTTATAAGAATGTAACATTACCACTATACATTTGGGAACCAATGTTCTAACATGCCTTTAATAAATAATTTAAACCCATTATAATTAAAAAAAACTAAATTTATAATTGATTATGTGTAACAATGCATAAGAAGCAATATTAAACATTACCTGTTATATTTAGCATATAGAATTTTGAATTAATCTGTTTAATTAAAATAATGTATCTCAATTTTTGATAATTCATCTATTATTTACAAAAAATATAATTAACGATTTTAAAATAAAATTTATATTACCAGATAATAAATGTAAAACATTACAAATCAGTTTATTCTATTTTAAACCATATAATAAAAAATAATTGAAAAATAAAATATATATTTACGTATTTAGAGATAAAAGACTGAAATAATTCAATATTAATTTCCATAATTTACAATTCTATTAAACTTGATAATAGAATACAAATATATATTTAAAATTCAAAAAATATATTTTTTAAAGGTTACTTTTTAAGAAACCTAAAAGAGCTTTTATAAATACAGAATATATATATCTCAATATATAGTTAGCAACTATAATGCCATATATATACATTGAATTGAATTGTATATTGAATAGTTAAGATTAATTTTAGAGTTGGTAATTATAGTATTTAATCTCATAGTATTTAATTATTATACATTATTATATTTTCACAGTGTCACTTTACAATAATAGTGAGTTTGATGATTATATAACAATGTACTGCTAAATAATGTAGTATGTTTTAATTCCTTGTAATTAACTGAATAGGTTCAACTAGAATAGGTTATTTTTAACAATTTTATTTGTTATATATATAAGTATATATTTATATATATAATAATGCTGGAATCAAAATAGTAATAATTAATGGTCTAAAATATGTATTTTTAAATTGCGTATACAATATCTTACGATATACAATTAGTATAGTCACGTTATATTCATTATTTAATAAATAATTATATATATTAATATTATTAATTTGGCAGCTGAAATTCGTGTAGAATAAAAGATACTGATGGATAAATATACACAGTATAACATTTCATTTGAAACAAATTAACTTAAGGCAATTTTACATATAGTAATACTATTTCTAGGAATCAATAGGATTTCTATTACTTCCGATAGGAAATATAATATGTAATAAAATGATATTTCAATCTTCTTAACTGTTAGTACTATTTTATTATTAATAAATCGTACTGAATAAATATGTATGTATATACATCTATATTTGTAATTGTTCATATTCTCTAACATATCATGTATATTAAACTTACAAAATATATTATCAAGATATGAAATATTAGATAAATACAATCATAATATGTAATTATATATATATATATATATATATATATATATATATATATATTACGCATGAATATATAGTAGTAGTTAATAGTAATTTGTTTGGTATTAATGTTTCACGGTAATTAGAAATAATAACGATTTACAGAAACTGCTAATATTAATTATCTGTTGAAAATAATTATATAGCTATAGCTATATAATTATTTTCAACAGATAATTAATATTAGCAGTTTCTGTAAATCGTTATTATTTCTAATTACCGTTACCGTTATAGTCATATAATCATATTATAGTCATATTATAGTCTATATAATTACCGTTATAGTCATTTTGTATTAAAACTTATACTCTATATATATATATATTTATATATATATAAATATATATATATATATATATATATAAATACCAGACTAATAGAGTAACTTTAATATTACATGTACATTGTACAGTGTACAGTGTACATTGTACAACACTGTACAACATATATATTTAATTAACTTGAAATAAAAATATAATAATATTTTGATTTTAATTAAAATATAATATAACTAATCCTTATTAATGGTTACTATATGTATACAATTTATTTCAAGTATAACCATTAACTTAAAAGAATCTTAAAATAGCAAAAATACCTGCAGATTCAACTGTATCGTTTGCGGAATACATCCCTACCAAATCGTATTGCGATAGTCTGACATCGCTTGACATTTTTATAGAGTTCTTTACACCATATGACCAGGCGTAGAGAACATCTGTGACATCATATCCATCTGTACGATATACCGTTATAAATGTATTTTGATGAGAATACAATCATATTCTAATACTAACGGCTTCCGAAACGAATTGGACATATTTGTACATCCATCGGATATTTTTGCAAGTGCATCGGACAACTAGCTTTGATTGTTAGTCTATACAAAATATATTCAAATGATATAAGTGAATGTCTCAAAATTCATATTCATAGAGTTAGAATTATATAGAAGTTATCAAATTATTGGCCGTTACTTTATAAGATTTATACTTATTTATTATAAATTATATTTACGAATACTTACTTATATAGTTCTAAAATAGATATATCAACATATGTATAAATATGTTACATATATAATCAATATAAATAGTCTACACAAAATAGTCATATATATTTATATATATATATATATATATATATATTATAATATATATTTTAGTAATTTCATTTGTATGTTTTATTCTGAGGGATAATTGACATATTTAGGATATGTTCAAGTTGCATACATGTATATTGTAAACTGTAAAATGTATATTTACATTATATATTTGCAGAATACAATTCTCTCTGTATAATTGTAGACTATACATTGTATAGTGTACATTGTACACTATACAATGTATAGTCTACAATTATACAGAGAGAATTGTATTCTGTACACTGTACATTGTACACTGTACAATGTACAATGTACACTGTACATTGTACACTGTACATTGTACAGTGTACAATGTACAATATACACTGAACAATGCACACTGCACAATGTACATTGTATAATATACACAATATATTTTACGATGAATACAAGTGATCGGGTTTCTTTTCAGTGAATATCATTTTTATATTTAGTATTATAATATTCCCATCATATGGTTTAACAACTGTTTATATTTGACCAAATATGCATATATTATATAATATATATCTATTAGTTACATATCATTTATTCGCACAACATATTATATCAAATATTATATATAATAAATATTCCTTTTAATAATATGTCTATTTGTAAAATAATATTCTTTATATAATATTCTTTAAATAACATGTGTATCATAATGTATAGAAATGAAATATTTTACATTTTTAAGATGCATTACATTTTTTTGACATTTTTTTACTATATATAATAATATAATATCAATAACACAGTAGATATGTATGTAATACCTGTATATATAGAGTATATTAATATGAAACATAGTATTAATTTTAATTAACAGTCGAAATAAAAATATTTATTTAAATTATTCTTTAGATAGTATTAATATATCTTTTCTATCACAATATACATACATAACTTATATTCTTTGTATTTAATGCTACTTAATTATTATATATGTTTATATTATTAAAGTTATAATAGACTCTGCATATTATCAAGTGTGAAATAATTTAAGGGTATATTGGGAATTATATTTATATTTATTAATTTAATGAAATCAAATCTCGGAGATTCCCAAAGGATAACCGGGTGTAATTATTCATTATATTTTCAGGCGTCGATAATATCTCTATATATATGCTAACTCTATTTATTGACTAGGAACATTTTTACATTTATTTTCACTATCACATATCATAATCTCAATTACAATTTTATAGTATATGGTATAAATATTAATATCTAGTAAAGATAATAAATAAATAGTGCAAATTAAAGAAAATATAATCATATGTAAACAATATTTAAAATATGAAGCCATACCTCATAGACAATAACAATCGACCATCTCTGTTGATCCTCAATAGTTTATTAGGAGTAGTAACAGTGTGCAAATATGAATTCTTACCTATTGTTGTAATGATAGGATAACCGATAAAATATTATTTAGAGCATAATAGGTTTTAATAGTTATAGTTAGATAAAGTAGTAATCACTGGTGACAGTTATAGATATAGTGGTCAGATTATAAAGTATATAAGGTGTTAATATTAAAATATGATAGTGAAGATACGGAATCATGGATTAGAGTTAGTTGTGAGGGTGATATGGAAGTGAGTAAAAGTAATTATGCAAATAAAGGGAGCTAGATAGATAGAAGTGGCGAAAGTGGTAGGCGAGGCAAAAGAAAGTTAAGCCTTTGGTCAAGGAAATAGTGTAGATGTATGTATAATATATACTATAGAAGTATGAGTAGAAGTGTATGCAGATATGTGTATGTATAGGTATGTATATGTATGAGTAGGTGTATGTATGTGTAGGTGTATATAAATGTAGGTGTATGTAGAGGTATATGTATGTAGAGGTATGTGTATGTAGAGGTGAATTTAGAGGTATGTGTTTATATAGGTGTATGTAGAGGTATGTATAGGTAGAAGTATTTGTATGTATAGGTATGTGTATGTAGAGGTATGTGTATATAAAGGTATATGTATGTAGAGGTTTGTGTATGTAGAGGTGAATTTAGAGGTATGTGTTTATATAGGTGTATGTAGAGGTATGTATAGGTAGAAGTATTTGTATGTAGAGGTATGTGTATGTAGATGTATATGTGTAGAGTTTGTGTATATAGAGGTATGTGTATGTAGAGGTTTGTGTATGTAGAAGCAGGTGTATGTAGAGTTTGTGTATATAGAGGTATGTGTATGTAGAGGTTTGTGTATATAGATGTATATGTGTGTAGAGTTTGTGTATATAGAGGTATGTGTATGTAGAGGTTTGTGTATATAGATGTATATGTGTGTAGAGTTTGTGTATATAGAGGTATGTGTATGTAGAGGTTTGTGTATATAGATGTATATGTGTGTAGAGTTTGTGTATATAGAGGTATGTGTATGTAGAGGTTTGTGTATATAGATGTATATGTGTGTAGAGTTTGTGTATATAGAGGTATGTGTATGTAGAGGTTTGTGTATATAGATGTATATGTGTGTAGAGTTTGTGTATATAGAGGTATGTGTATGTAGAGGTTTGTGTATGTAGAAGCAGGTGTATGTAGAGGTATGTGTATGTAGATGTATGTGTATGTAGAGGTATGTGTATGTAGAGATATGTGTATATAGAGGTATTTGTATGTAGAGGTTTGTGTATGTAGAGGTATGTGTATGTAGAAGTATTTGTATGTAGAGGTATGTGTATGTAGAGGTATATGTATGTAGAGGTTTGTGTATATAGATGTATATGTGTGTAGAGGTATGAGTATATATATATATGTATATGTATGTAGAGGTATGTGTATGTAGAGGTATGTGTATATAGAGGTATGTGTATGTAGAGATATGTGTATGTATAGGTATATGTATGTAGAGGCATGTGTATGTAGAGGTATATGTATGTAGAAGTATGTGAATGTAGAAGCAGGTGTATGTAGAGGTATGTGTATGTAGAGGTATGTGTATGTAGAAGCAGGTGTATGTAGAGGTATGTGTATGTAGAGGTATATGTATGTAGAGGTATGTGTATATAGAGGTATATGTATGTAGAGGTATATGTATGTAGAGGTATGTGTATGTAGAATAAGGTGTATGTAGAGATATGTGTATGTATAGGTTTGTGTATATAGAGGTATATGTATGTAGAGGTATGTGTATGTAGAGGTATATGTATGTAGAGGTATATGTATGTAGAGGTATATGTATGTAGAAGTATGTGAATGTAGAAGCAGGTGTATGTAGAGATATGTGTATGTAGAGGTATGTATATGTAGAGGTATGTGTATGTAGAAATATGTGTATGTAGAGGTATGTGTACATAGAGGTATGTGCATGTAAAGGTATGTGTATGTAGAGGTATGTGTATGTAGAAATATGTGTATGTAGAGGTATGTGTACATAGAGGTATGTGCATGTAAAGGTATGTGTATGCAGATGTATGTCTATGTAGAGGTATGTGTATGTAACAGTATGTATATGTAGACATATATGTACGTATAGGTGTATATAGAGGAATTGTTGTTATGTATTGTTATAAGATAGTGTTCTAATATTTGATAAGATTGTGTATTATATAAAATATTACATATTAATCAGTTGTGCTAATATAAGAAATTAATAAATTAAGACATTATTTATCATTATAATGTTACAATTTAATTATTAATATATAAATTTATATAAATGAGAAATTAAATACACTTTCAAATAATAATATAAAGTTAATTTATTTATTAAATATTAATTATTTTTCTACAATTTGAATAAATTGAGATATTTGAAAACATGATAATTTGGTTATAGTTTGGTAAAAAAAATATATAAACCATTTATGAAGTGAGTGTCAGGTTTCCAAATTCTCTCTAAAAGTGTTATACTCACAGGAAGTGTATGAAGAGGGCCAGTGAACATTAATCTTTTATCTACCCAACTCTGTCTGAAATAACAATCCATTTGATAAAGCTGCAAAATGTAAAATATCTGTCAATTACTTCATATACATGATATTTTATATTATATATAGATTATTTTGTCAATTATAATGTAGTTAGTATATTATATTTTATAGTATTTATTATTTATTATATACTATATTTAAATAATGTCTATTTAATAATACAGATATATATATATATATATATATATATATATATATGATACTATTTTATAATATAGTGAATAATATGCATAACTAAAGAATATTTTTATATAATCAGAAAGTGAATTTATCTCTATACTGAAAATACGATTAATACGATATTCCTCCATATACAAGCCTATTTGCTAATACAGTATAACACAGGCTAACATTACTCGAGTATTTATAGAGCTTTACTGAACAGATTAACTGTGATGCAACCATGCGAGATCACGTAATAGCAAGTGAAATCACCGTGTTACGAATAAGACGTGTAGCGAAAAGGTCAAATGTCGTTTAAGATGTCATAAGATAGAAAACGGAGATGATATTAAGGTCATATCCAGGTCATGATATATATGACAAAATATCTGTATTTAGCTCGTGAGATTTTAATAATTCAACTTCGCTTATTATTATGCAATAAGTGTATTGTAACATTTATTAAGTAATATTATACAAGTATATAATCTAGATTTAGTAGAATTTGATATGTACCTAAAATAAAATATATTATTAATAAGAAAATATTTCATTATATATATATATATATATGCACACATATATATATATACATATATATATGTGCATATATATATATATATATATATATATATATATATATATAGTACAATATAACATCTGCTTTTTGTTAATTAAAATTTTTAGATTCATTGTATTATTTTAATACCTATGTCATATAGAGATATACCCTAACTTATTAATAGATGGTGAATAATTTGAATTCGTGTATAATATCATATATGCAATTACACATTATATATGTATATTGATATATTTGAAAATCTATATAATAATAATATAATCATCAAGTATATCATAATTAGGTACTAACAATATTATTCTATATAAACCATATATGGTCAAATATATTACATAATGTAACCCATACCTCATATCTCCGAATTCGGACATTATGTAACTAATTACCAGCATAGAGTAATAAATTGTGTTAACATTAAAGACGTAAGCACTTCTATAATTTCGTCATAATAATAGTGAAGATAATGTTACGTAATTATCGTAATTACTTAATATAATATTGTGAACCATTATTTGCTCTAAGCTATTATATTTGTTTAAAATTATATTTAAATACATGTATAATAGTATCACTAATATCAATAATGTTTACTAATAATTCATTAATATTCTTAATAATAATAATTATATTGTTCTATCATTGTCACAATTTCTTTTTGTTTTATTTATGTTGTATAAAATATCAGAACATAGAATTTATTTACAATAAAGAAGAACTTAAAGACATATACAAGATTTTTAAGAACTTGACTTCGGTAGAGTATTATTTTATTAGTAAAGTTTGATTATTAGATCAAACAGACTATAAGTAATTAGGATTAATGATTGATATGAATACGCAAGATCTTACACAGTTTTCGATATAACCAAATTATGAAATATTCTTATACTTTATCTTTAACCTCTAGTGGACCTGCGTCGTCATAAACATAACTTAATACTATATCTAGCATTTAATAACATTAATAATTAAGGAATATTAATTTATACATAAAAAAAGATTAATTCTAAAAGATAATCGTCGACTTGTTAATTAATAATATGTTATATATATATATTACTTTTAAGATACACTTTAGCAGTTTTCACTTTAGAACTTTAAGCCATTTTCAGAGATAAGTCATCAATAGTCGTCAATAAATTGGTCAATAATGTGGTCAATACAGAGACCAATACAGTGGTCAATAGTGGCCAATACAGTGGTCAATACAGTGGTAAATATAATGGTCAATACAGTGGTCAATATAGTAGTAAATATAGTGGTCAATATAGTGGTCAATACAGTGGCCAATACAGTGGCCAATACAATGGTCAATACAGTTGCCAATATAGTGGTCAATACAGTGATCAATACAGTGGTCAATATAATGGTCAATACAGTGGCCAATATAGTGGGCAATACAGTGGAAAATACAGTGGTCAATACAGTGGTCAATACAGTGATCAATAATTATTCAATACAGTGGTCAATATAGTGATCAATACAGTGGTCAATATAGTGGCCAATACAGTGATTAATACAGTGGTCAATATAGTGATCAATATAGTGATCAATACAGTGATCAATACAGTGGTCAATACAGTGGTCAATATAGTGGTCGATATAGTGGCCAATACAGTGGTCAATACAGTGGTCAATATAGTGGTCAATATAGTGATCGATACAGTGTTCAATACAGTGGTCAATAATTATTCAATACAGTGGTCAATATAGTGATCAATACAATGGTCAATACAGTGTTCAATACAGTGGTCAATACAGTGGCCAATACAGTGGTCAATACAGTGGTCAATACAGTGTTCAATACAGTGATCAATATAGTGGCCAATACAGTGGTCAATACAGTGGTCAATATAGTGTTCGATACAGTGGTCAATACAGTGGTCAATAATTATTCAATACAGTGGTCAATATAGTGATCAATACAGTGGTCAATATAGTGGCCAATACAGTGATTAATACAGTGGTCAATATAGTGATCAATATAGTGATCAATACAGTGATCAATACAGTGGTCAATACAGTGGTCAATATAGTGGTCAATATAGTGGCCAATACAGTGGTCAATACAGTGGTCAATATAGTGGTCGATATAGTGGCCAATACAGTGGCCAATATAGTGATCGATACAGTGTTCAATACAGTGGTCAATAATTATTCAATACAGTGGTCAATATAGTGATCAATACAGTGGTCAATACAGTGTTCAATACAGTGGTCAATACAGTGGCCAATACAGTGGTCAATACAGTGGCCAATACAGTGATCAATACAGTGGTCAATACAGTGATCAATACAGTGGTCAATACAGTGGTCAATACAGTGTTCAATACAGTGATCAATATAGTGGCCAATACAGTGGTCAATACAGTGGTCAATACAGTGGTCAATACAGTGGCCAATATAGTGATCGATACAGTGTTCAATACAGTGGTCAATAATTATTCAATACAGTGGTCAATATAGTGATCAATACAGTGGTCAATACAGTGTTCAATACAGTGGTCAATACAGTGGCCAATACAGTGGTCAATACAGTGGCCAATACAGTGGTCAATACAGTGGTCAATACAGTGTTCAATACAGTGGTCAATAATTATTCAATACAGTGGTCAATACAGTGATCAATACAGTGATCAATACAGTGATCAATATAGTGGTCAATACAGTGGTCAATACAGTGGTCAATACAGTGGTCAATAATTATTCAATACAGTGGTCAATACAGTGGTCAATATAGTGATGAATACAGTGGTCAATACAGTGGTCAATACAGTTAGTATTACAGTGGTCAATATAGTGGCCAATATAGTGATCAATATAGTGATCAATACAGTGGTCAATACAGTGGTCAATACAGTTATTATTACAGTGGTCAATATAGTGGTCAATACAGTGGTCAATAAATTGGTCAATACGATGGTAAATACAGTGGTCAATATAGTGATCAAGACAGTGTTCAATATAGTGGTCAGTATAGTGGCCAATACAGTGATCAATAGAGTGATCAATACAGTGGCCAATACAGTGGTCAATACAGTGGTCAATATAGTGTTCAATACAGTGGTCAATATAGTGGTCAGTACAGTGGCCAATATAGTGATCAATAAAGGTCAATACAGTAGTCAATAAAGTGGTAAATACAGTGGTCAATATAGTGTTCAATACAGTGGTCAATATAGTGGTCAGTACAGTGGCCAATATAGTGATCAATAAAGGTCAATACAGTAGTCAATAAAGTGGTAAATACAGTGGTCAATATAGTGATTAATACAGTGGGCAATACAGTAGTCAATACAGTGATTAATACAGTGGTCAATATAGTGGTCAATACAGTGGTTAATATAGTGTTCGATACAGTGATCGATACAGTGGTCAATACAGTAGTCAATACAGTATCCATACAATATAATAGAGTGCTCAGTACATATACAAACTAAATGTATTATTAACGGAAGTTATTTAGCAATGACATTATTGCTCAAAATTTAACTTGTTACCCAATAGTTATTATGTAATGGCTATGATGAAAAATGCATTGCGCAATTATATATACATATACTATAACCATATGAATTTCAGATACTGGTCCGATACTGCGAATATTCATGTTTACATCTACTTTAGTAGGGGCGCCTGTTTTAGTGAATGTAGGGGATATGCCAACAGGTTTAAAGGGCATGTTTACCTGCTATGGTAATATATAGTTTAGTAAGGTATATTATAGTATAGTACAGTATAGTTAGGTATATTATAGTATAGTATAGTATAGTATAGTATAGTAAGGTATATTATATTATAGTACAGTATAGTTAGGTATATTATAGTACAGTATAGTATAGTTAGGTATATTATAGTACAGTATAGTTAGGTATATTATAGTATAGTATAGTTAGGTATATTATAGTATAGTATAGTTAGGTATATTATAGTACAGTATAGTTTAGTTAGGTATATTATAGTACAGTATAGTATAGTTAGGTATATTATAGTACAGTATAGTTAGGTAAATTATAGTACAGTATAGTATAGTAAGGTATATTATAGTACAGTATAGTATAGTTAGGTATATTATAGTACAGTATAGTTTAGTTAGGTATATTATAGTACAGTATAGTATAGTTAGGTATATTATAGTACAGTATAGTATAGTTAGGTATATTATAGTACAGTACAGTAAAGTTAGGTATATTATAGTACAGTACAGTAAAGTTAGGTATATTATAGTACCGTATAGTATAGTTAGGTATATTATAGTACAGTATAGTATAGTTAGGTATATTATAGTACAGTATAATATAGTAAGGTATATTATAGTACAGTACAGTAAAGTTAGGTATATTATAGTACCGTATAGTATAGTAAGGTATATTATAGTACCATATAGTTTACTTAGGTATATTATAGTATAGTAAAGTTAGGTAAATTATAGTACCGTATAGTATAGTAAGGTATATTATAGTACCGTATAGTTTAGTTAGGTATATTATAGTATAGTAAAGTTAGGTAAATTATAGCACAGTAAAGTATAGTTAGGTATATTATAGTACAGTATAGTATAGTTAGGTATATTATTGTACAGTATAGTATAGTTAGGTATATTATAGTACAGTATAGTTAGGTATATTCTAGTACAATATAGTATAGTAAGGTATATTATAGTACAGTATAGTTTAGTTAGGTATATTATAGTATAGTATAGTATAGTAAGGTATATTATAGTATAGTATAGTTTAGTTAGGTATATTATAGTATGGTAAAGTATAGTTAGGTATATTATAGTACAGTATAATTTAGTTAGGTATATTATAGTACAGTATAGTATAGTTAGGTATATTATAGTACAGTATAATTTAGTTAGGTATATTATAGTACAGTATAGTTAGGTATATTATAGTACAGTACAGTATAGTTAGATATATTATAGTATAGTAAAATATAGTTAGGTATATTATAGTACAGTATAATTTAGTTAGGTATATTATAGTACAGTATAGTTTAGTTAGGTATATTATAGTATAGTTTAGTTAGGTAAATTATAGTACAGTATAGTATAGTTAGGTATATTATAGTACAGTATAGATTAGTTAGGTATATTATAGTACAATATAGTATAGTATAGTATAGTATATTAAAGTAAATTATAGTAAAGTAAAGTATAGTATAGTATAGTATAGTATACTATATATAGTAAGTTATAGTATAGTATATTATAGTATGATATAGTAAAGTATAGTATAGCAAAGTAAAGTATAGTAAAGTAAAGTATAGTATAGTATAGTATAGTATATTATATTAAGGTATAGTATAGTATAGTATAGTATTGCATATCATAGTTTATTATAGTATAGTATAGTAGAGTATAGTATAGTATAGTATAGTATAGTATAGTATAGTATAGTATAGTATAGTATAGTATAGTATAGTATAGTATAGTACAGTATAGTATAGTTAGGTATATTATAGTACAGTATAGTTTAGTTAGGTAAATTATAGTACAGTATAGTATAGTTAGGTATATTATAGTACCGTATAATATAGTAAGGTATATTATAGTACAGTATAGTTTAGTAAGGTATATTATATTACAGTATAGTATAGTTCGGTATATTATAGTACAGTATAGTATAGTATAGTATATTAAAGTAAATTATAGTAAAGTAAAATATAGTATAGTATAGTATAGTATACTATATATAGTAAGTTATAGTATAGTATATTATAGTATGGTATAGTAAAGTAAAGTCTAGCAAAGTAAAGTATAGTAAAGTAAAGTATAGTATAGTATAGTATAGTATAGTATATTATATTAAGGTATAGTATAGTATAGTATGGCATATTATAGTTTATTATAGTATAGTATAGTAGAGTATAGTATAGTATAGTATAGTATAGTATAGTATAGTATAGTATAGTATAGTATAGTATAGTATAGTATAGTATAGTATAGTATAGTATAGTATAGTATAGTATAGTTTAGTATAGTATAGTATAGTATAGTATAGTATAGTATAGTATAGTATAGTATAGTATAGTATAGTATAGTATAGTATAGTATAGTATAGTATAGTATAGTATAGTATAGTATAGTATAGTATAGTATAGTATAGTATAGTATAGTATAGTATAGTATAGTATAGTATAGTATAGTATAGTATAATATAGTATATTATATTATAATATAGTATAGTATAGTATAGTATAGTATAGTATAGTATAGTATAGTATAATATAATATAGTATATTATATTATAATATAGTATAGTATAGTATTATATAGTAGAGTATAGTATAGTATAATATAGTATATTATAGTATAGTATAGTATAGTATAGTGTTGTATAGTAAAGTATAGTATAGTATAATATAGTATAGTATATTATAGTATAGTATAGTATAGTATAGTATCATATAAATACTACTAACCTCCAAATCCAGGTCTAAGCCGTCTGTCATATCCTCTAAGAAATTCATCTAAAAGAACGGTTGCATTGCGGAGTACCTCCTCACTCTTTTTGAATAGAGCATCGGAAGAGTTACCAGAATTACCCAGAATTCTATAGTTTCCATGAATACTTCTTTGTACACACAATAGCATGAGTAGTAGGTTTAATCTGTTAAGTATTGTATATAAGTATAAGTAGTAGTTTAATCTGTTAAGTATTGTATATAAGTATAAGTAGTATGTTTAATCTGTTGGGTGTGAATACAAGTATAAGTAGTATGTTTAATCTGTTGGGTGTGAATACAAGTATGAGTAGTAGGTTTAATATGTTAATTATTGTATATAAGTATAAGTAGTATGTTTAATCTGATGGGTGTGAATACAAATATGAGTAGTAGGTTTAATCCGTTAAGTATTTTATATAAGTATAAGTAGTATGTTAAATCTGTTAAGTATTGTATATAAGTATAAGTAATATGTTTAATCTGTTGGGTGTGAATACAAGTATAAGTAGTAGGTTTAATCTGTTGGGTGTGAATACAAGTATGAGTAGTAGGATTAATCTGTTAAGTATTGTATATAAGTATAAGTAGTATGTTTAATCTGTTAAGTATTGTATATAAGTATAAGTAGTATTTTTAATCTGTTGGGTGTGAATACAAGTATGAGTAGTATGTTTAATCTGTTAAGTATTGTATATAAGTATAAGTAGTAGGTTTAATCTGTTGGGTGTGAATACAAGTATAAGTAGTAGGTTTAATCTGTTGGGTGTGAATACAAGTATAATATAATTAATATTATATAGATTGTAACAAAAAGGCGTATTTAGGGCGTAACATAGTAGGGTTAAGATAATTGAGTGGAAAGTTAGTTACATAATTTAGAAGGAATTGAGTAAGAATAGAGTAGGGATGGAGTAGTGCCCTACGTAATAATAGCAGGTTTAAAGGCGTTTAAGATTATAACATAAGTTACTGTACAATATACAATATTCAGATACTGTACAATATACATTGCATAATATACAGTATATAGTGTACAATATATAGTGCATTAAGGCCATATAATATACATTAGACTATACAAAGGAATTATTAAAATAGTGATATGTTAGATGATAGAACACATTTGAATCTAAAAACATTTCTAATGTACATTTAATGAGAATAAATAATGAGGATTCATCTCCGGGGATACTAAAATATATCAAGTGTGAAGTAGAGTGTCATGCCATGTAACAAAACGTTGTCGTTAAGCTAAATTCTAATTATTATTTGATACAAATAATACATTGTATACCAATGCAACTATAAACTTACACTCGAATTAACAATTTCATATACACAATTATTTAGTATTCTATATTGTAGTATATAATGTGTATATTATCTTATATATTGGACATACTCTTATAATCTTATATTCAATATACATGTATACTGCACACTAATCTCGTACTAATACTCTCACTCACACTTACACTCACATTCTCAATCACAATCACACTCACATTCTCACTCATACTCACACTCACACTCACACTCATACTTACATTCTCACTCACACTCACATTCTCACTCACACTAACACTCACCTTTACACTCACATTCACTTTCACACTCGCATATGCACTCATACTTGCATAATGCAATCACACTCACCTTCACACTAACTCACACTCATACATACACTCTCATCACAATCACACTCACACTCGAACACTCATACTCATACTCACACTCGCTCTCACATTACCACTCCTACCCCACATTACCACTCCTACCCCACATTACAAACCGATACCTCATATGCCCACCACCAAATTACTGACTTTCACTTATATTAACATAAATATTGTTGAATATATAATCCACAATACAATTCACATATACATAACTAAATCATTTTCATTACTGTATAATTTAATTGTAATCCTATTTTTAAAGTCTACATTCTATAAACTAGAATATCTATGTCATACAATTTATAATATCCTATTTTATCTTATCTATTTGATATAAACTCTAGAAATCAACAATATGAAATTCATTGAATTCATAATTTCATGAAATTCATAATATATATCATAAAATGCAATATGTCTAACTGTATAAAGGTTAATAATAGTATTTAAATTACTGTTTTTAAATAATAGTTTAAGCAATATATTTATATCGTATAATAAAAAATTATCAAAATTAATAAAATTTCTAAAATTATATGTTATTAATAATTGATATATGTTGTACATAATTTTATATATGAATAATAAAGTTAAAGGGAATGTCAATATATTATGAAACATTACATAATATTTGAATGTATTCAAATGTATATATATTACGAAATATTACAAAATAACTATTTTCCTGGAAAACGTTTAACCTCCTAAATATCACAGATATGATAACACTAGTTTATTATTAAATTTAAATGATCTCGTCTCGGTAATATAATTTAAATTGAATAATATACTCATAACTTATTGAATATATAGTAATATTAATCATTAATTACAGTTAAACGTAACTAAGAATAATTGATAATTATTACATAATATAATGATAATGGTAATTACATAATTAATATACTAGTAAATATATACATGTTATCTATATAATAATTATATATTATAGAAGTTATATATATAATATGTATTTAAAATATTAAATTTTACAACATTTATTTAAATATACCTGTTAATAAAAATCATATTTTAATGCAATAATAATATATAAGAATTCAGTAAATATAACTAGAAGATAGAAAAAGTAAATATATTATACAGGATCATTTTGTTGGTTCATATAATTCACTGAATTGGATATAGAATTTTATATATTTCATAGAATCACTTTCTTATTTATTGCAGATTCTTTATTGGTGGTATATTAATTATAATAACTTAGTTTAATATTGACAGTACATTTATATAATTTTGTGAAATTAATGTATTTTAATTACATTATTTTCTTGGTTAACCAAACTCACAATCAAAGAATTATCTAATAGTATTTAATTATTATATATATTTATTTAGTTGGTAAAGAATTTGTAAATGATATATATTAAATCTGTTACTGTAAGTATTAATATAAAAAATAATAGTCCCTTATTAAATTAGTATAATGTATTACTTATTCATAACCCAATAAAGAGAAGTTAATTTATAAAATCACACAACGCTGATATTTTAATATCAAAAGTCAACAGTGTTTATTTACTTTCGATTACAAATTAATGATTGCACAATGAACATTATTATACACATTATTAATTAATGGATTAAATGGAAAATAGCACATGTAAAGGTAATATATACATTATGTTTTACATCATGTTTTAAATAAATTAGCAGTTCCATTAAATTTAGAGAATTTAATATTTAAATATAAGCATATAATATATAATATGTAAACATTAATTTATAATATTTTAAATATATAAACAGTAATAACTAATATTGTATACATATACAATTGTTTTTATAAAAACTGATTTATTAAATATAAGTAATAAAAATCAGATTTTGCAAAAAATATCACAATAAATGAAGTTGACAAAATAAAATTAAATAAAAACAATATTAATTGTAGAAATAATTCATTTCAGATGATAAAATGATTTTTTATCAAACTTCAAACTTCATGAGATCCTCGGCTGCAAATACATTTTCATTAGAAAAAGAATATTTGGCTTGTTGTAACATTTTTTTTACATCTTCTGTAATTTCTCCAGATTCCTATAAATATATTCTTGATAATATATCTTCAAAATATAATTAAAATATTATAATAAAAGAAAAATTTTAAATATATAATATTCAATATGTTACAAAAAAATATAATTTAATATATATATAATTTAATAAAATGTAATGGAAAGTATTAGTACCTTATTTATTATATCGAATATTTACAAAATATAATATAATATAGCTTTATATAATATAGACTTTATATGAAATATTAAAACAGACTATATAATATTATATTAATTATTAATTTAAACAAGGTATTCCCTTTTTCTCTTGCTTAAAAAAATTTGAATACAATTATTATTGATTGTAAAATACGAGATTCCCATTCATATTGTCTGAAATTATTATTTACCCATATTATTTACCAATGAAATTATTTTAAATTTTATTTAAAAAGGTGCCATTATTATTTTTGCTACATTTTATATTATTTTATTTTATATTAAATCGCAAACTTCTAAAAATTTAATTCAAAATGTAACGATTTCTATAAAATAGATAACTGGAATAATTCTGAATAATTCAAAACAGTGGAAACACCAATTTATATATAAAGAAAATACCAATTTATATATAAAGAAAATACCAGCTATTTGGCAGGCTATATGCAGTTATATGCAGTTATTTAATCAATTTGGAATATAAGAATAGGACCAACAAAAAAACTAAACAATTTTATTGAACAATAATAAAATTAAATTATTATAACAATCTTTTAGCAAATTCAGAATATTTTGTTAATAATAGTCAGTCTAATTGATGAGTGATTTCTTAAGTTAATTTGCTGATGAGAGAATATATATATTATATAATACAGAACAAGTACAACAAAACATTGTATGATCTATTATGTAAGTAGACCTCATTATAAGTATTTCGCTATCGGTAATCTGTAGTAATTTCTGACAGTTGATTTACCCTTTTTTATGGAAGAATCAACGTCTTGGATCGTTATGCAAATTAATACAATAAATTACTTAAACAATTAGGTTTATATGCCTAGTATTAATGTTGATTCAATAATTTTAATCAGTGTTCTAATTTCAATAATAGTAGAAGATATGAAATTAGAAAGTGATAAAATATTAATCAGTTTAGTGTATTAGACATGTAAATCAGTTATATTTAAGTTGCTACAATTGAATAATATCTTGGTAGTAAAATAATTTGCAAAATAATAAACTGTAATATTGGTGTTGTCAATATAAATTTTTTTTTTAAATCAGTTAATTAGTCAGAGATAAAGTTTTTTTATATAATAGTGGATTCATAGTCTATTTCTATAAAGTATATGAAAACTTTATAATCTCTTAATAATATAAAATTTGTATATTATCTCTCGTTTATCTTAAACAGTTATTACACATATTATTATTCCTCTGTATAATAATCATAATAAACATAATATCAGTATTGATTATAAATTATAATTTATAACCCTTGTTAGTGTATTATTAATGTCATGTCATTTTTGTCTGTTGAATAGTTTAGTCATTAGTTTTGATGTCAGTATCGATTATGGAGTTTATTTATTAATAAATTATAGTTGTATGTATAGGTATTGTTTTATTAATAATATATACTGTGTATTATAACCTTTATATAATAATATAATATAGTAATATTGACTGTATATAATATAGGAATATAGACTGTATATAATATAGGATTATAGATTATATATAATATAGTCATAAATACTGTATATGATATAGGAATAAAGACTGTATATAATATATGATTATAGACTGTATATAATTTAGGAATATAGACTGTATATAATAGGAACTGTATAATATAGGAATAGAGACTGTATATAATATAGGAATATAGACTTTATATAATATAGGAATAAAGACTGTATATAATAAAAGAATATAGACTGTATATAATATAGTAATATAGACTGTATATAATATAGGAATATAGACTGTATATAATATAGGAATATAGACGGTATATAATATAGTAATATAAGCTTTATATAATATAGACTGTATATAATATAGACTATATATATTATAGACTGTATATAATATAGACTGTATATAATTTAGACTGTATATAATATAGGAATATAGACTCTATATAATATAGGAATATAGACTATATAATATAGGAATATAAACTGTATATAATATAGGAATATATACTGTATATAATATAGGAATAATGTCTTTACATAATATAGGAATATAGACTGTATATAATAGAGTAATATAGAATTTATATAATATAGGAATATAGACAGTATATAATATAGGAATATAGACCGTATATAATATAGGAATATAGACTGTATATAATATAGGAATATATACTGTATATAATATAGTAATATATGCTTATAAAATATAGTAATATAGACTGTATAATGTAGTAATATTGACTGTATATAATATAGTAATATTGACTGTATGTAATATAGTAATATCGACTGTATATAATATAGTAATATCGACTGTATATAATACAGACTGTATATAATATATAATATAGACTGTATATAATATAGTAATATAGACTTTATATAATATAGGAATATAGACCATATATAATATAGTAATATAGACTGTATATAATATAGTAATATAGACTATATATAATATAGGAATATAGACTCTATATAATATAGGAATATAGATTATATATAATACAGGAATATAGATTGTATATAATATAGTAATATTGACTATATATTATATAGGAATATAGACTGTATATAATATAGTAACATAGACTGTATATAATATAGTAATATTGACTGTATTTAATATAGACTGTATATAATATAGTAATATAGACTGTATATATATAGCAATATCGACTGTACATAATATAGGAATATAGACTGTATATAATATAGTAATATAGACTGTATATAATATAGTAATATTGACTGTATATAATATAGTAATATAGACTGTATAAATATAGCTATATTGACTGTATATAATATAGGAATATATAATTTATATAATATAGTAATATATAATATAGACTGTATATAATGGACTATATATGATATAGACTGTATATAATATAGACTGTATATAATATAGATAGTATATAATATAGACTATATATAATATATTAATATTGACTGTATATAATATAGTAATATAGACTGTATATAATATAGACTGTATATAATATAGACTGTATATAATATAGACAGTATATAATATAGACTATATATAATATATTAATATTGACTGTATATAATATAGTAATATAGACTGTATATAATATAGACTGCATATAATATAGTAATATATATAATGTATATAATATGATAATTATTCTTAATTAAAAGAATACTTACAGTTCTGGGTTTATATCTCTGACTGAAATGACTAATAACCAACATCTTCGCATTGCATTCTTTTGCAAACAAGCCTGCCATTGCTGCGATTAGCAATTAGATTTTACAGGGGCAGAGTGAAAAATATTACATATAGAGTAGAGAGTAAAATATAACTTACAAGGACTGAAGTGTGACTTACAAGGACTGGAGTGTGACTTACAAGGACTGGAGTATGACTTACAAGGACTGGAGTGTGACTTACAAGGACTGGAGTGTGACTTACAAGGACTGAAGTGTGACTTACAAGGACAGGAGTGTGACTTACAAGGACAGGAGTGTGACTTACAAGGACTGAAGTGTGACTTACAAGGACAGGAGTGTGACTTACAAGGACTGGAGTGTGACTTACAAGGACAGGAGTGTGACTTACAAGGACTGGAGTGTGACTTACAAGGACTGAAGTGTGACTTACAAGGACTGAAGTGTGACTTACAAGGACTGGAGTGTGACTTACAAGGACTGGAGTGTGACTTACAAGGACTGGAGTGTGACTTACAAGAACTGGAGTATGACTTACAAGGACTGAAGTGTGACTTACAAGGACTGGAGTATGACTTACAAGGACTGGAGTGTGACTTACAAGGACTGGAGTGTGACTTACAAGAACTGAAGTGTGACTTACAAGGACAGGAGTGTGACTTACAAGGACTGGAGTGTGACTTACAAGGACTGAAGTGTGACTTACAAGGACAGGAGTATGACTTACAAGGACTGGAGTGTGACTTACAAGAACTGAAGTGTGACTTACAAGGACAGGAGTGTGACTTACAAGGACTGGAGTGTGACTTACAAGGACAGGAGTATGACTTACAAGGACTGGAGTGTGACTTACAAGGACTGAAGTGTGACTTACAAGGACAGTAGTGTGACTTACAAGGACTGGAGTGTGACTTACAAGGACTGGAGTGTGACTTACAAGAACTGGAGTATGACTTACAAGGACTGAAGTGTGACTTACAAGGACTGGAGTATGACTTACAAGGACTGGAGTGTGACTTACAAGGACTGGAGTGTGACTTACAAGGACTGGAGTGTGACTTACAAGAACTGAAGTGTGACTTACAAGGACAGGAGTGTGACTTACAAGGACTGGAGTGTGACTTACAAGGACTGAAGTGTGACTTACAAGGACAGGAGTGTGACTTACAAGGACTGGAGTGTGACTTACAAGAACTGAAGTGTGACTTACAAGGACAGGAGTGTGACTTACAAGGACTGGAGTGTGACTTACAAGGACTGGAGTGTGATTTACAAGGACAGGAGTGTGACTTACAAGGACTGGAGTGTGACTTACAAGGACTGGAGTGTGACTTACAAGGACGGGAGTGTGACTTACAAGGACTGGAGTGTGACTTACAAGGACTGGAGTGTGACTTACAAGGACAGGAGTGTGACTTACAAGGATTGGAGTGTAACTAACATAATATGTAGTGTAAATTACATAAGGTGTAGTGTAAATTACATAAGGTGTAGTTTAAATTACATAAGGTGTAGTGATAATTACTTAAGGTGTAGTTTAAATTACATAAGGTGTAGTTTAAATTACATAAGGTGTAGTGATAATTACACAATGTGTAGTGTAAATTACATAAGGTGTAGTGCAACTTACCAGGGGTAGAATGACCATTACTCAAAGCCTTTTCCTCAAGGCTATTCTCTAAGGTAGCTTCATGAGCAATGAAGTCACTATCCATACATATTAATTTCATGCTCTCCAATGATGCACTGGTATCTCCCATGATTGTAACCTTTTGACCTTTCTTTGTATTTAAAGTACACTCACCAGGGATTAACTGTAAAGTTGTTATATAATTATATAAGCTATCGGATACAATTTATATTTATAAAGTAGCTTTTTAATAATTTAAATAATTTATTCATTATTTTAACACTGACAATTCAAATTACAAATTAAAAATAATATTTATACAAATTTTAATAATCAATATATTTATTTGGGTTCATATAATTATGATTTTTTATTATTTCTTTATTACATATCACATATATTTTAAATGCCTCAAAATATAATAATTAATATATTTTATAATTATATATCAAATTAATATAATATTTAATAATATTATTTTAAATAATATATAAAATGAACATTTTATTAGATGTTAATTTATAAAATACAAAATATACTGTATTCGTGTCATTGGGATAGTCTTACATAGAATATGAAACTATAAGTTTAATTTAAAAGTTAATTTTAATCAAAATAAATATATTAATCTGCTATATTTAATTTCATGACCAATTGAAAACAAGATGAAGTATAGTATAATTATAGATTAATAAGAATTTAATTTATAGGTCTATGCTTATAATATTAATAATTAATAAATATTAGTAATTTAAAATCTTAATGTGATTTTATCACAAACGGCCTTTAAAACAATTTATAAAATGTTTTTATTTTATTTTATTTAATGTATACTTTTTTAAATAAATAATTTGTTATCATACTATAAAATATATATTTCAAGTGGAATCAAAAAATTACAATTGTAAAAAACATTGCATTTTTTTTAAAAGTATAAATATTTATGCTAACAATATTTTAAAAAACAATTTTGCAAAAATATTCATATTGTTTACAAATTATATTTGATTTTAAATTATTTGATAAAGTATAGAAATTAAAACATAATTTCTTTTTTTTTAATATGATACACCTATGCATTGTATCTATATCCATAGAAAATGTTATTTTAATAAATAAAAAATTAGAACAATTTTTTGTTCTAAGAAATATAATTTACATTCTATCACAAATTAATCTCATATAATATTTTAATTAATCTTATATAATATGAGTGGTCAATAAATTTAAATATTATGGATATGAGCTTTCAAATAAGTTTAAATAATGTATTTATGTATTGTCAATATTTGAAAATTTTACATATTAAAAATCAGCTAATTTTTATCTATAGATCACCCATCAAAATATTGAATACATATATATATTAATAACCTGTTTTCCATTATCAAGTGTAATTATCTTTCCTTGTTTAATTTCTTGGAAAATAGGTCCAGGTTCTATTCCCAAATGCTTCAATTTCTCTGTATCTAATCTAAATAATAATTAACTATATTATTATAAGCACAAATTTATAATTTTTTAAAATATTTTAATCAATCCAAAACCATGCTTGTAATTTAATCATAAATTTTGTTATTTAATTAATATTATTTATTTTCATAGTATTTTCTAGGATACTAATATCGTTAATAATAATATAAGGAAACAAACTTGCCAGGCCTGTCATATGCTTTAAAAACAAATCCAAAAGAAGGAACCCTATGTTTACACCAACTAGCTTTGGCTGTGAAATACTTTGTCTGAAACCTTAAAATATAAATTATTATTATTATTATTAAATAGTAATACTAAGTATAAAGGGTTTAACTGAAATTATGTTATTAAAATAAAACTTACAGATTCCAAATCATATTTTCATCATGTTGGATTACAGTACCCTTTAGTTCTTTAGATAAAATTTGCAAATCTTTGTTCAAAGTCTCATGCTAATTATGGTGTTCCAAGTCATTTTTATGATATTATTTATATGCATTCATTAGTAATATATTCGTTATTAGATAATTCTTTTAAAAACAACCAACATCTGAAATTAATTCCTCAACTCCTAGCAATTGTTCTGAACATGGAATCATTTCATGTATTCTTATATTGTAATTTAGGTCAGAGAATGATAATCTCAATGTGTTCCTTACAAATTTCTTTATACCTGATGATAACTGGTCAATCATATTCTAGGTTATCTATTAATCATGTCTATAAAATAATACATTTTCAAATCATGATTCATAATTTCATGTTAAAATTCTCAAAATAAATAATATCAAAATAATTATAAAATAAAAAACTATATATAATTAAATAATCACATTTTAAACGATATGATATTTTTTATAATGATAGAAGTATATCAGATATATTCTATAACTACATATTGTGATGACACATTTGTGATTTTCATCTTATTAAAAGAAAAAAAAGTCCAAAAAATGAAGATATTAAGTATATTCATCAATTAAGTTGACAAAAGTTAATTATATTGATTGTATTATATAAATGATAATTATATAAATGATGACCTTTATATATTTAACTATATAATACAGAAAATAATGTAATACTTTTGATTATAGTTGATACTAAATCAGAACCTTAGTTATTAGAAGAGCTAAAAAATTTTTAAAGAAATAATATTATACATAGGGAAGTAATGAGGATTCAGTTGCCTTATAACATATATCCCTTTAAGTAATTAATATGGTTGAATCATTAAGAAGAATACCTAAGGGTCCATATATATCAATGCATTTATCATCATTAAACACTTGCATATTCATGCTAATTGTGCACAGCAAACCCGGCAATCCAAATATCTGAAATTAGAATCGTTATTTTTTAAGTATTATCTATACATTTATATACACAATGTCTTCTAAATATCTCAACTGATATATTAATAAATTAATGACATTTATTTATTTATAAATTTAATGAATTTAATGAAAGTTCTGTTTTATTAAATGTTTGATAATTATGAATAGATTACATTATAATAAATGATTTTATAAATTAATAATGATTATAAATTATAATAATATTAATACATTTATTATAATAAGATCTTACTAAAGATACCAACATGATCTCCATGAAGATGTGTAATTAAGATTCGATTGATCTTTGAGAATTTACAAGTACTTTTCATCAATTGTGTTTGGGTGCCTTCACCTGCATCTATAAGCAGAAGCTCATTCTCTGAAACAAGACAGAATTAACATGAATGTTATCAATTAGTGATATATAAATTATAAATTGTTGTCGCTGGTTTACTATACAATACAATTAAGTATAATCATTATTTTATATATTGACAATATAAGTTTTTTATAAATTTATTTTAGTATAGTGGATAGATAGAGATGCGATTTCAGACAGGGTGATGTAATAGTTTTATAAAATCCTTTCGTGTTTTAAACATTTTGTTGGTTAACATAAAAGATTTGAAACAACTCAAATAATGAAATTACATAGATCGTTTGCAAGATATAACTTCTGAACACAAAAATATAAATATAATTGAATTAAAAAACTGGATAAAGATTGAACCAAAAATAAAATGTTAATTAAAATATAAAAGATTATACAATGATAATATTATGCATTACATGAAACATAAATCACTTACAATATAAATCATAAATGATTTATATTGTGATTAATATTATTGGAAAATTTAAATATATATATCAGAACATCAATTTGAAAATCAGATTACAAGTTAGAATTATAATTTTTAATTAAATAATTTCTTTAATTCAGAATTATTATAATGAAAAAATAAATACTCTCTAATAGTAATAATACATAAAATACGTTATAATTATTGTATTTATAAAACAAATTGATTTTTCTATATAAATATTGATATATAGCTATATATATTTATGTATTAATATAACAATATGTAATGCCTAACACCAATTAATTATTATATATAATAAAATATTGATATATATATATATATATATATATGTATTATATTTAATTCTATATAGTTTACTCATTCAAATGTGAATCACCATATAGATATAGATAGGGTTCATTTTGTCAATCATATCATTTGTAATCAGTGATCCAATAATATAATATAGTATTGTGTTTTATTTGCACCCTTCTCACATATTAACATTATAAAAATAAAATTGTTATATATTTATTTTATACTCACTACTTCTTCACATGGTGAAATAATTAAACAGAATATTAGGCTGAAAATGGTTATACGATCTACAGAAACCACAAAAATATGTATTACCATCAGGAAAATTAATTCGTAAAGCATATGCTGTAGTAGCTCTTTTTGTTGTAGGAAACGCAGATGCTGAGCCTAGACAAGTAATTTCCATTGTCATTATAAATTATTTAGTGTCTATATATTAATAATTTTATAATATATAATAATACATTATATGATTTTTAAAATATAATATTATTTACCATCGATTATAATATTTTCTATATCACGTTAATAGATTTATAAAATATTATGTGCAAAGTTTTGCTTTATGATTATTTATCATAGAAATAATACTCTCACTAGGCTACTTATAATTAACTTATTTTATGGAATCGAAGAACTATAATTTCAAATTATATATATATATATATAACATTATAATGTTTCCTACTCATAATATTATGAATATAAATAACCGGTAGTACTTGTAAATATGATATAAATGTATTTTTCATATTAGATAAAAAAGGGTGCGGTTTTTATCAAAAATGTGGCGTGCGTTTCAATATTAAGAATTATTACAAAACAAATTTATTAAAAAATGTAATTTACTAAATTACACAATATTAGCATTCTATTTTAAAATAATTTTATTTCAAAGTTACATACATATATACTGATATACTAGAATATAATATATATTCACAAAATATATAATACAATAACTATATTTTAATTAGAACAATTTTGAAGTGTTTTCCGAAAACAAGAATGACTCCGATATTATATTAAATTAATTTTTAACACATTTTGCGTCAATATCTTTTTCGTCGCATGTTAATTTGAATCACTAGATTGTACATGTTGTTGATTTTGTTTACTATGAACAATAAATAACTTAAAACTCGACAAGGAAGACATTTAGATAACCCAATTATACTCTCCGTTTATATAGTAACAGTCATTAAATCATGATAATTGTACGCTAGTATGTCATAGTAGGATGGGGTGATAATTTTACTATTTCTTACACTAGAAGAGTTATTTGAGTGATGTCGTATATGCTGTATTTTCTGGTTGGGTGACATTGCAAATAATTTGGTAGAGTGTGATGGAACGGAGGGTTGGTAAATGATGATAATAGGTTGTGTAGGGATGTTAGGTACTGTTAAATTATGTTGTCTATAGTTTGTTGTTTGTAGATTGTGTGGAGTCTAGATTAACTGATGTATTGGCTTGTAGTGAGAATTGTTGATGGGTACTGATTGTTAGGTATGTAGGATTTGAACTATGGGACAATATTGGGATGGGTTGTTTGAGGTTAATAGACGTAATTTATATCGGTATGTACGTATCTTGTTATTGTTTTCGATAATGTTGTAAGAAGGAGGTTCGGGTATTTTCCTAAACACTGTAGCCCAAAACTATCTTTTATTAGTGAGGTAATCCCTGTAAATTACGAATTGATTGTCAATGGTATTGAGATATGTTACCGGTATATTTTTATTTGCTTTTTAAAAGTACTTATTTTGTCGTTTTTTAGTGTGTTATGCACTACATTTTGTATGTCAATATATTCTCTATGGTTTGAATATGTCGTTCTGTGAACGATTTGATTGTGGATAGTATGGGCCAAGACTAATCTTGGGTATGGGACTGGTGTAATATATTTTAATTCCCAGTCATTTATTTTGAGAAATTAATATTGAATTTTAAATATCATATATTTGTATATAAAATTATATATTAAATGTATTATATAAACTTGTAACATATTTTTCTTAAATATTAATAATAAAATAATGATTTAAAATATATAAACAACCTATATTATATTAGTTAACATATATTATATTATATATTTCATTTATTATATTAGTATGCATTTATAATATGTAGTTTTTAGTTATAGTTTGTAAGGTATAACATATTTTTAGAATGTAGCTGCATATTATACTACATTACTTGATTACTACATGCTCGAAAATATAATACAATTCCATTCCACTAATATGATAAATAAATAAAATGATATTGACATCATTTATTAATTAATAAATAATTAATAAATACATTTAAGTTTGAATCCACTACGTCATATTTATAGAAATTTACATCTAATATTTCTACTTGTATTTCTATTTCAATATTTAATATCTTTCACATATATTTATATTTTTTCTAAGTATTTTCATTATGCAATTTATAAGAAATTTATAATTGAAAATATTTTATATTTCTGCAAATTCCTCTATTGAATTTTATATAACTTAGTATAACATTGATTTCTTCTCAAATATGTAAAATATTATATGAATTACGTTATAATTTATACAATACTAGATAGTAATATACATATAGCGACTTTGAATATTTACTGCGATTATTATTTTTTATTTCCTTATTTTTTACATATGGTAAATCTTGATAATCATTTTTATATGTTTATCATTTATGGTTATCTCTCAATTTCGCAGTCATAGTCCTTGATTAATTTTTTTTTCATAGTCCAAATCCAAATAAGTGTTGGCTAGTGTCATGTGCAATTTTGTCATCTATGCAATTTTGTTATATTTGACCTATATATTGGATATTACAATGACTGTTGGTATTTTTCGAATTCCATATACATGTCATGAAATATAAATATTCAATAGATTGGAGTTAGAGAGATTAGAGTTAATAAATTGATTTATATATGAAATACAGTTGTATATGAATTATATTAATAATTTTAAAAGTTTAATAACTATTTAGATATATCATATATTATCACTTACTCTCAATAAATAAAATTCTAATTTCGTATATTCTATTTATCAATCATAACTAATCATCATAAAGTAAACATATCAATTTTTTTAAATTGGATTATATTATTTATTATACATTTTAAAATTATATTAGATAACTATGCATAGATAACTATGCATTTAGGATTGTTATTGATTATAAGTTTAAATTAAACAATTATATATACAAATTATTATTAATACCAGTTTTTTATTATAAAATATACATATATATTTAATTATTAGTAAACGAGATATAATAATAATTGATATAACATATGTATAATAAGTTATTATATAATACTCAATATTACCTTGGATAATACTAATAATTATTTATATTATGTATTATAATTATAGTTTAATGTATATTTAGTAACTGTGTATACACATTATTACTACATTATAAGTTGATTTGTATCTATACAATTCATTTTAAAATTTTTAATTTGAGTATGCATACATGGATGTATTACGATTTATAATATTGTATCAAAATAAATTATACAATTATCTATATTATGATCAATATATTTATAAACCAATCATGTATTATTTATTAAATGTGAAAATCAACTAATCATTTACATCCTAAAAAAATTGTAAATGAATTTTAAATCAAACGCACTACCTACACATATATTACAAACATATATTAATATTATAATATTATAGAAGGAATAATATTTTACAAATATCTAAAACTAAACAAAAAATTAAAGATTGCTTGTTCATTAAAAAAGTTAGCAGAGATATACAAATATGGGGAAATGACTCAATCGAAAACGTAGGACCTACGTCGTAGGTTATAAACGTACACGTGTGAAAATAAAAAAATGATGGGATAATTACATTAGAGTTAATAAGGATACAAAGAATAACAAAATAAATAATATATTATATTTAAAATGTGATAAATTAATGGATATTTCAAAAAATACTCAAAATTTGTCAAATAATGATTACAATTTACAGATAGACCGGCAAAATCAAAGAACAATTATGATAGGAAACTTAACATGGAGCAAAGAAGATATGTTATAAATGAAATATATGATATATTCAAATCTAAATATAAAAAATTAGTGTAACTAATTATATTTATAAATATTATATTAATCGTATAAGGAGTTAGAATGGATATTGAATACGTTTCCACGAAAATATAAACATGCATAACAATGTAATATATCTATTATTTTTATATAATTAATAATTATTTATAAAATAAAATCATAATTAAAATAATTAATTTAAAATATAATATTGTATTTTTGTAATATTGTATATAATATTGAAATAGATTTATTAATAATTTCCATATATTTCCATCCTCAGCTGACACTACATCTGTAAATGTGAATTGCAAATATATATTTAACATTAGATACATAATAAATCAGTTTATTATTATTGTAATCAAGGATTACATTTATTTTTAGATAATTTTTAATAATTTGAAATTAAATAGAAAAGGAAAATTCTTGATATATTATAAACTACAGATTATATATATAAATCTCAGTTAATATATAGTATATATATAGGATTTAAAATAAGTAATTTTCTAACATTAATTTAAAAATGTTTACTAATTATATTAATCAATTTATCAAAATCAATAATTTCATTAATTCATTTTACTAAAAAATATAGATATACAAGACATTTCAGTATTGGTGATGATAAATTTATATATAAAAATGAATTAATAATAGTATTATTACCTAAAATGTAAATTGTTATTTGTATGAATAATTTACTATAGATCAACAAGAAATTGGTTATAATAATCTTCAATGGGTTATCAATGGTGAAAGGAATTCCTTTTTAATTCCATATTAATATGCTTGATATTAGCAAATTAGCAATGATTTGCGACATGTATTTTATTTATGACCGAAAAGCATCAGCAATCTACTATAACCTTGATGTTGGGCCATGAAAAGGATACATAATTGATAAATTCAAGATCAACAGAGCACGGAAATTATTACGGAAAAAAAATGTTGAAAATATGAAAAATATAGATAATTGCAAAATATATTGTTTATATTTCGATGGTAGAATCGATAGTACACTATCAGAAAGGGGAACAATTATTAAATAAGAACATATACCTTATTAAAAAACCCGGTAGCATATATTTAGGCCACGTGGTAACGAATGTATCTGATGTATATAAAATATTCAAGGCTATTATAGAAAGATTAGGCACATTAGATAATCTTGTATTGATCAGATGTGATGGAGTGAATGTAAATACAGAAAACATAAAGGTATTATTCAGAAATTTGAAAATCTATTAGACTGGAAAATGCATTGGTGTGTTAGTATCATTCAAAATATATTTAATATGCTTATATCTATTATTAATTAATATACTCAATATATGCATTTAACAGGTGTGTTTATTACATATGAATGAATTACCATTAAGAAAGTTATTTAAAACCTTGAATATATTTGAATTTCTAACACCTCATCCATATCATGGGAATATCGGAAAATGGCTAAAAAACACAGAACATTTAGATATTGTTAATTGTAATATTATAGGAATTTTTTAATTGACAATTTAATACTGATGATAAATATGTATATGATATGTGTAATTCTATTAGCCAATGTCAAGTAGATATATCTCTACAAAATTAGATCACATGTTAAAATCAATAATGCAAGGTCAATTAGCATTGCCAACAATATATTGAGGTTTTATATGGGTTTAGAAATCCTATTAAAGAAATAGTAATACTAACAAAATACATTATAAGTGTTTATGTTCCAGCATATTTTCTGATCAAATTAAATTATAGTCTATTGGACGAAGCAAGAAACTTTTCTCAAATTTTTAGATTTTTAGAAAAAAATATAAAATACTAGTTGATAATAATATTAAGTATTATTTTTATTTTCCATTCCGAAAATATTATTATATCTATGATCAGCGATAACAATATATAAATAAGAAGAAAATAAATATAATATATCATAGAAGGCAAATAGAAATAATATAATAAGAATATTTGAAAAACCTAATATAAATTTGATTGCTAACAATTACTATGATATGATTGATTTCAAATGTGTATTTGAATCAATACTAACATATAACTATACTAGTGATGATTTAGATAATTTTCTCAAAGTAGAATTTTGTCCAATTCTTTTTAGTTATCCTTGTCATTCTCAGGTGGTGAACGTAGACCAAAGGATAATACATCTAGTGCATTAAAGCTGAATACACCTGAGGAAAGAGATGGTATATTAATCAATGTTATTAATTCTAGAAAAATAATGCCATTTAATATTAAAAGTTTCAAATGTGATTATATATATATTATAGTGTGTATGTTTGTTTGCGATGCACACTGTGCATGTTGGGCGCGCGCGCGCGCGTGTGTGTGTGTGTTTGTGTGTGTTTGTGTGTGTGTGTGTGTGTGTGTGTGTGTGTGTGTGTGTGTGTGTGTGTGTGTGTGTGTGTGTGTGTGTGTGTGTGTGTGTGTGTGTGCTATACCCCACATACAATCAAATCGTTTAGCACATATCAATTAAATGCGCGGTTGATCATGAATATGTCCGATACGTATTTTATCCAATGATATTCCAATTTGAAATTAATATATTTATACTAGTTAATTTATATTCTGTATAAATTAATAGATACTACTTACAATCTAGTCTATAACTTAGGGAAATGTATAATTTATATTTTATAATAACATATTCAATTTAATATTATATTTAATAATTGATATTAATATTAAACGTAATACGTGATATTAACCTTCATTTAAAATAATTAATGTTGTTATATATTTACCATTTATTGTTGAGAAGATTAATATTCAAATAGTTTTAAATGATTGTTAAACATGTTTGTTTTTCAAGTTTGGACGAAAATGAGTAAATTCAGGCCGAAATTATTAGTTCGTCCGCATGTGTATATCTACAGAAATCAGGTTCTCCGAGAATGTTACGAAATTGTCGCGATTTCTCTATATATAAATGCCCCTTTAGATAATACGTGACATAATGTTCCATACTGTTTACTGGGCTATGTATATCAATCCAATATCTATATTTAATAATCAACATGTCAAAAAATAAACCACAAAGACATGGAAATTAAATAAATAATACTTGATTGTAAACAATGTAGCACAGTTCACAGCCTATATAGTCATTGCTAACCAAATTAATATTAAATTAATAACTTTATCTTATAATTAATATAACATATGTTATATTTTATATAATGTTATATAAGAAATTATATCACAAAGTTTATTAACAATACCATTTATGTAAGTTTATCATATATAATATTATTAATATTATAATATTATTGTTATAATAATTATAATTAGTGAGTAATATTTCATTACACTTATTCATTATGATTCGAATGAAAAAGTCTTAACTCATCTGGTTGATTTTAAATATAATTACATATATTGTAGTCTACGAACAAATCGAATATTTATTAACATAACTCAATGACAAATATATAGCCAGTACGTCGATCAAAATAACTCGACTTTAGATTAAAAATCAATCCCTAAAATGTATATATCGCAAATCATATTTAGATATTATTTTTTTATTTTATTATATTACTTGAGTAATATAAATATCTAATTTAATATACATACACTCGATAATAAAATATCTAATGTATCTGAATTACTACTCTAATTTAATATAGCATATTTAAGCACACATTATTATATATAGATGATAATTTAATTGAATATAAAATCATATGATATAAAAATATACAAATTAATATCTATTTTTTAATATCCAACATATAATTAAATTATTATCTACATGTATGGAATTCATTAGAAATTATTTTAATAATTTAAAAATAATTTAAATTATATTTTAGAAATATGATTTATTATATAATTCTGATATTCTACATAATTTGTATTATTATGTTTGTATATATTATATATTATATTACTTAGCTAATATAATAGCATAGTATATAATATATATAAGAAATATGTATTGCTCAATTTATAAATTACTAGGATCGATTTTACAAAAAATAACTAATTGTTTCTTTTTGTCCACTTGAATGTTTTCAATTAATTTAGCAATAATTATTAATATTATTTTATTTTGTAGTTTATTTAGTATATAATAATAATTAATTTACAATATAAAATTTAACATTATCTAATATAACATTTTTTAATATCGTAAATCATATTTTTATTTTAAATATTTATGTAAATATAAGAATATGAATTTATTTTTCCAATATTGATTATATTAGATTACCTGAGAATATTCCAGTGTTTTTTAATTACTATTGTTTTATAATATAATAGTATATCCAGGGTGTAATGCCAAAGGAGAGCATTAAAGAGTTAACATTATTTAACACTAATTGTGGGTAATATACGTTATATATAAATTGTTTGAAATTCAATATTTTACAATTATTCTAAATTATAATATTTATAATACAATTTCAAAACATTTTAGAGAAACTTTTAATTCTTGATATCAACAATGCCTGGTAGGTATTATTTTGTTATTGTGGGAAGAAAAGATAATCCTTTATATGAAAGAAATTTTGAATCAAAACAAAGCAAGGTATATATTTTAATATTTAGTAATACGTAATAATATATATTGCTATTTGAATATATGTAATAGTATATTATTTTATGATTTATTATATTTAGTTAGATATAATTACTACTTAACTCAAATAAAAAAAATGATTTTGTAAATTCGAATTTATATCCTTTTTAATTATTTTTTTAATTCATTATGAAGATATTACATTATTTTTAATTAATATTAATTCAAAATTAAGATATTATATAATTTTAGAATAATGTATATATAAAAAAATGTAATTTAAAAAGATATAGATAATAAGTACTTATCTTTTTTTAATTTTAAACTAATATTTAATAATAGATAAATTTAAGATTTTGAAAATATACTAAAATGATATTTATAAATAATATTAATAGATATTATTTCATAATCATAAGAAATTACTATTACTAATTAGTGTTAATTTTAATGCTTAAAATAAAATATAACTTAATAAGTAAAGGTAAAAGTAAACAAGAATAATAGTTCAAAAACTTGTTAAATTTAATAAATATTAATCCTATTTTATCTGAATTTTATTTTAATGTTTAACATAACCAATCATATCTAAACAGGAAAGTGTTTGTAAAAATATAATTTAAATTTATATAAGACATTTATATATGGTAACAAATGAATTAAAATAATTTCTATTTTATAAATATTGTTATTAATTATTATTCATATTTAACATTATTTACTATATTTATCCTTATAAAGGAAAATGATACAAGTGGAGGAGATGGTCAGAGACATTTGAACCAGTTCATCGCTCATGGAGCTCTTGATTTGGTTGATACATACAAAACTCAGAATTCAGCTGGACATATGTACCTTAAAGTCATTGACAAGTTTAATGAGTGGTTTGTGTCGGCGCATGTATCTGCAAGTTATATCCTTTGTTATTTATCTTGAAAGAAGCTTTGATTTAACCTTTATGTTTAAATTTAATTATGAATATATATTTTTATATATAACAAAATTTAAACTTCAATAGTTCACTTAAAAATTGAACTATTTTAAAATTGAAAAATTTTAATATTTCATTTATTTATTAATCTCCTTAATTTAAACAATTAAACCTATGAGATTTATAATGTTACATAACGTAACTAACGAAGAAGGCATAAACATGTTCTTCAGGAATGCAAATGAACTCTACATAAAGGTTAATATAAACTCATGATTACATTTCATTAAACTGTAATATATAATATGTTTTACAGCACATAATGAATCCTTTATGTAATCTCAACGATGTGATCACTTCAAAGATATTCGACCAAAAGATACTATTACATTCTGATAAATATTTAATAAATTAAATATTTGAAACAAATATTTTAATTTATTTAATAATTACCCTGCAATTTGTTTAAAGTAACTACTATTATTATTGTTATATAACATTTGGTCATGTTATAATACTTTGTGTATTTTTCTAATTCAATATAAACTTATTCAAATATATATTCAAAATAGTCATAATTCATTTATAAATAAATCAGAGATGTAAATGAGTGATCTTAATAATTTTGAATTTAAAAAAATTTTAATTTATCTAATTCTTCATTATCAATCATAAGGTAAACTTATCAATGAATACTTTATAAATCAATATTTTTATAAATTACATATAACTATTAATTTAAACAATCAATCAATAACTATATAGAAATAATGTAACAGTTTTAATACTAAAATATAAATGAATAATTATGGGTTGTTATTAATTGTAAGTTTAAATTAAACAATTTTATATTTTAAAATCATTATATTCTTATAATTAATATTAATAACTAATTATGTTAATTCGATGCTTATGTAATTATTTTGGAGTTAATATAAGATACACCTATTAATGTCATACCAAACACTCTAAAACTATTATATATTACTAGAAAAGTATAATAAACTTATATATTATGATTGATATCATTATTTATAAAACTTTGTAGTTGTAATATAGTTAAAATAAATGTTTACTTCATATTTACAATGCAATTTAAAGGTTCGGTCACAAATAAATTACAATTTTACACATGACACTAGTATTACAATATTTTCAATACTAGTTAATACTAACAAAATTAATGGATGGATTATTAAGATAAAAAAAATGTTTATTGTAATATTACTATAAATTTTATAATAATACTTATATTGTATATAGTTATAAATTAATAACCATGATATATAATAACATACAACAATATATTAATTAATATAAAATAAGTTTTTATTACTTAAGTAATATTACATTAAAAATATTTGTGATTTTTTTAGAGAAGGTTATTGGAGGTATTATTAATTGCATTCTAATCTTAATATAGATTAGGTAAATTATTAAAATCACATTTGCTATCTTCTATAATGTTTGGATTTGATTAATTTACAGGTTTTCTCCATTAATGGAGCTAATTTCTTTGTATCTGAAATAGAGATGGTCATAATGTAAATATTATTGAAATTAATTATAAATATGTTATTTATGAACTAACATCTTCTCTCATATCCAATTGAATCCGTAACTGGGATAATATTTCTAGAACTAAAAGATTTCTTTCCTATGTAAGGTAATAGTGAATTATATGTGTCTAGATTATATTTTATTTAATTATTGAACTAATAAAATAGTAAATCCAAAACCACATATATTTTATAAAACTAGTACCACAATTATTTATTATTTTGAATTAATATATTTTTTTTAATATTTTTAATTCTAAAAAAAATTGAATACAAATACCAAAATATGATTTTAATTAAATAATATATATATACTAGCCTCGTATTACTAGGTCTATATACTTTAATTTGTTAAACTTATATAATTATATAAAATTTAGAATAATGAATTATAATTTGAAATCAATATTGTATGTAGAATAACATGATAAGCTAACCTCCATGACTACTAAGTCTTTCCAATTTATCAACATGGTCCATGGAACCTGCATAATATTCAAAGACATTATAATGAGTGCATCGTAACATAATATAAAATAGATTACCTGCGGTACCATTTCTGATCTGTGCACGACGTACTGTCCTAGGTGGTTTTACAGAACTGTCAACAAATGCCATTTGTGTCTTCCTAACTGTAGTGAATAACATTCTATTTAAGAATAGTTATATATATAACTGTATATATATAAATATATATTAATAACCTGGTGCTGCTTTTGTATTCATGTTTTTTTTAATACTTTTAGTTAAAGATTTAAATTTATTTTGTCTTTCGTCATATTTCCTCTGATTTGACCATTACATATTATTAATTTAAAATAAAATCATGAAAAATAAATAGCTATTCATAAATATTTATAGAGATAATAACAATATTTATAGCTTAAAGTATAAATAAAATAAACCATATATAAATCGCGAAATGTTTCTCTTTGTTTCTTTCCTGCTGTTGGAAAAGTGTTCTTGCAAAATGTTTTCCATAAGTTATCAGAATCTTTCACAAATATCTAGAAAAGAGAGTTTAGTTATAAAAATGTTTTATTTAAATAAGTTTCAATCAAATAAAATATTGTTAATAAATGATAACCGGATTAAATTCTTCAATACGAAATAATTGTTCAGAAGAACATTTCTTGAGAATCGGTTCAAGAATTTCATATGGAACTCCTCCAACATATTCCAAATCTAAGTTTTGAAATATATAGAACTATATAAATTTATTTAACATGGAACTTAAAATAAATAATAATCATAAAAAAACTTACGGTTAATATTCTCTGATAAGATTTTCAAACAAGCATCGTAGAGTCTGGGAACGCTATCAACAAAACGTTGTCGTTTTCCCGAATATACCATAGTTCTCTGATAGACATGTTTGTTAGTTGTATCAACATCATCCACTGTTGAACCTATACATTAACAATTAAAGAATATCACCTAAATTGATTTTATGAAAAATTTAAAACTAAAATAATCTATAATTATTGCTATGGTAATAATAAAATGTAATTTATAATTATGACTTACATTTATTTTTCTTGTGCGCTAAAATACTAGGCAAAGGATAATAATTTGGATTTATGTCTGACAATAATTTCTGTAAATTGTATTTTATTTAAATAAATAATAATAAAAAAATATATTTAATTATTTTAATTTAAACAATTTCATATACCACATTCAAAGTAATACTACTATAATTAATGCACTATAGTAATGAAATTAACTAAGCTTAATGCACTATATGCATTATATACTAGCCTTATTAATATCATTTAATACTGATTGACTAAAAGATTGCTTCGACAACTTTTTCTCTAAAAAATAAATAGAGTTTAAACATAAATATCAATGCATTTAAAGATAATGACTAACTTTTCACAGGTTTTACATTAAATGAACTAAGGAGATCCCCAAAGGAAACTGTATTATTCTGACAATCATCTCCAGATTCCCAGGACTTCACATCTACATCGTTTTCGTCTTGGTCATTCTTTACATCATCATTTACAGTTGAATTGTAATATTTCTTAGATGTAGATGGTATATCGGAAAATATCTGTTTACTATTAGATTGTTTATTCAAAATATCTTCACCACTTTTATCGTGTCTAGAAGAATGTTTAATATTTAAATATTTTTTATTTGCAGACTTTTGTAACCTAGATATTTGCAAATTATTAGTATCATACACTTTTTCATTTTTAGATAGAATACTAAAAATATTATCTTTATGATCAACTGATAATTGTGGTGAATATTTATTGTGGTCATCATAATTTTCTATCTTTCCTTTTGTTGAAATATATTGCATATCTTTTTTATCAGATATTGAGTCATATTTTGTATCAGAACTTGTAATATCTTTCTTAGATGAGCTTGAATTAACTTTCTTTGAAGAACTTGAATGTATTTTCTTAGATCTTGAATCATTTTTATTTGAAGATCTTGAATCATTTTTCTTTAAAGAATTTGATTTATCTTTATCTGAGGATTTTAAATAATTTTTCTTTGAAGAACTTGAATTACTTTTCTTTGAAGAATTCGAATTACTTTTCTTTGAGGAATTTGAATTACTTTTCTCTAACGAATTTGAATTACTTTTTTTTGAAGAACTTGAATGACTCTTCTTTGAAGAACTTGAATGACTTTTCTTTGAAGAACTTGACAGACTTTTCTTTGAAGAGTTTGAATGACTTTTCTTTGAAGAGATCAAATTATCTTTCTTCGAAGAACTTGATTCACCTTTATTAGAAATAAAGGGTGTATCTAGATATGGCATAATATCGGAATCTTCAAGCATATTCCTTTGTTCTCTACTGGTTTCATTCTGATATGATGAATCATATACTTCACAAGTTTCTGAATTATTAGAAGTATATGTGCTTGGATTATATTCTTCACAGGAATTATTGGCTACACTTGGAGAAGGTTTGTATTCAGAGTCAAGCATTCCATATTTAGAACATTTCACTGTATTTATATAACCATTGTTTGTTGTTGGATCATATTCATTAGATGTTTCTTTATTAATCCTATAAGTATTATGATACTGTGAAGAAATAGAGTTGTTTTCAACTGGATCATATTCATTGGAAATATAAGTTTCTTTCTTTGGTTTATAGATATTAATATAGTCTGATGATATTAAATTATTTTTAACTGGATCATATTCGTTGGAATTGCTACAGTCCTTCGCAGGTGTATAAGTATTAATATAGTCTGATGATATTAAGGTATTTTTAACGGGGTCATATTCTTCATTACATGGTTCAAATTTTATTTTTCTTGATGACACACTTTCCTCTTTCTTATTATTTTGTGTATATCTTTCATAATCTTTATCAATTTTTTCTTGCTTGATAGACTTACGTCCATCATAAGTTGGTTTCGTTGGGCTGTATTCATTATGATTAACTTTTTCAGGTATTACATGAGCTGGTGTGTATTTTGGAAGATATGTATATTCTCTCACATTTAAATTTGACTGATCCTGATCATAATCATTCTTACAATCTTTTAAACTAGATTTTCTCTTTGATTTGGTTAGATTATCATTTGATGATTCTTTTTTAATTGTTACTGGTTCAAATTTTATACTAGGTGGTTGATGTGAATGATTTGGTGTATAGAGTTTTTGTGAATATTTATCATCTAGTTTTTCTTGTTTGATTTTTAAAGGAATATTTTCATAGTTAAAGTCTTTTTTAGTTCCAACACAAAGACGTTTTACATTTCTATCTTCTTCAAGAGAATGAGATCTTTTTGCAGATGGAGACATACACTCTTGTTTTACACAAGATTTCCACTTCTCGATTAAAAAGCTTGCCTCTTCACCCAATTGTCCTGATACCTTTATGTACTTTTTTATTGTTTTTCCTATTCCAGTTTTCTATTTGAATATAGGAATAAAATAAATATTAGTTTATTATGTAAATATTAAATTATTATTAAACTTTTAAATCATGAATTATTAAATATTAATATTTAAACATTTTCAAGATATCTTAATACATTTAAAAACCTTTAAGTGATCTAGATTTACATTTAATAATTTCAGTTTTAGGAAGAGTTCAACAATCTATAAAATTGTATAAATTGGATAAAAGTATTAAAATTATAGTAAATATCTTAATAATGAAAATAGCTGATAACCTAGATTAATAAAATGATTAGTTATCATTACAATATAATATTCCATTCCAAAATTAAGGAAATTCATTAAAAGATAACTCGTTAACAGATTTTTTAGAAAACTAAATTTATATGAAAAATATTATTTCAAGTAATTATTTTTTAGTAAGTGATTTATCAAATTTCACTAATAATAATTATCTCCAATTTGGATAACAATTTCATAAATTATTAATATGATATAAAATTAATTTATGTAAAAATTTGTATAATATAATAATAATACTAGTCTCTGAGGATATAATTAGTTAGAAAAAAAAATGTTATTTCAAAATAAAAATATATGCCGAAGAATTAATTTTTTTAATTCAGCAAAACATTATTTATTTATAAATATACTTATTCAGTTATTATAAAAAGTATTGATAATATAATATAAAAATTGGCTAATATAAAATTAATATTTGTAGATAAAATGTAAAGCATTTATAACCTTATGAAAATATTTATAATTAATATTTAAGATATCATTATAAAACATTAAACACAAGTAACATTAATTCTTAGTATTACTAATTCTATGTCATCATTTGTTATTTCAATTAATTTGTTTAATTAAATTATAATATATATTTTAAAGCTAATATCATTTATTATTATATATATAGAAATTAGTTATTTAATGATATGGTTTAATATATTATTAATTTACAAATGGAAAAAATATGATATTATTTATATAATTGAATATATAATAACATTAATATATTATAATAACATTATATATAATAACATAATATATTTATGTTACATTGGTTACTATAGTTACATTGGGTTCTAGTGTGTTTCATAAAACATGTATATGATTATTTAATATTGAAACGGTAAAAATACAATTCTACAGTTATTGTAAAGACCTTCTTTAAAATTCATAAATTAAATAATATATTTATTATTAATTAAACTAAATTTAATAATAAATAAAACATATTTATTATATGTTAAGGCATATAAAATAATTAATTACAATTTTAATTTTTTTAATTTTTAATTTAACTTATATATCATAAAAATATATTTTTTGTCCATTAGTATCATATATAATTTAATATTATCAATAGGAAGGAAACCATCATTATTTAAAGTTTTTTTGATTGATATTAAATTAATTATTCGTATTAAGTGAATAATAAGATTGCTGAAATACACAAAATAAATTTAGCCACTCATACAATAAATTGGTTTTTATATCAAACCCATTACAATATGCTCTTACATGATAATACTTCAATAGCGTATATATACTTGGTATGATATTTATATACAAACTATTGAATTGAATTGAAAAGTTTATTTATACACAAAATAACAAATAGATATGTTATCATTTATGTTTTAAAGAGAGTAAAATAATAGCATAAGTGAATTAAATGATAAAATAAAATCAGTTAGAGGACTCTGACATTCGGGCAGATACATATGTGATCGGAGTAGTCATAGAACATCCGCGCCGATGTAGAGCACAAGATCAATCCAAGAGCTCATGTTAAGTACCATAGTAAATAATTTTTCACTGCCTTCTTAAATGTTTTTATGGAATTACATCTTCGCAAATGTAGAGGAAGGTTGTTCCATAAAACTGGAGCTGAAACACTAAATCTTCTTTTACCATAGGTATCAAGATTAAATTTTTGATTTGATAGTAGCAAACTGTTACTAGATCTTAATCGGTGGGTATTTTCCTTTAGTTTAATAATATCATAAAGGTAGCGCATAAAGGCTGTTTAGCGTATAGTGCAGTATAAGTTAAACATAGTATTCTATAGCCTGAATAATTTCTTATTTCAAGCCATCCTAGTGATGTTAAACATTCGGTAATACTATTATGGTCTTTTCGCTTAAAACCATATATCATTCTTACTATAATTCTTAATATACGATCTAAATAATTTATTTTAGATTTAGTTATACCATAATATATAGAATTACAATAGTTTAAATGCGATATAATATAAGACTGAGAGATCATTTTAAAATTATGAAATGCCATTAATTTTCTTATATTTTTGACCTTACTAAAATAATAAAATGCCTTTTTAGCAGTAAATCGTAAGTGGTTATCTAAAAGCATATGTTCGTCTATAATGACACCCAGACATTTTACGGTCTTAAAAGGTTCAACAATTAAATTATCAATTAAATATATAGCAAATTTATTTTGTGTTAAATTTTTTGAAATGTTAATCAGTTGTGTCTTGTCGATATTTAGTAGTAAATTGTTATTGATTAGTACAATTAATGAGAGATGAGTTATCATTGTTTTTCAGTGGTAGAATCAGGTAAATTATAATATCGTCAGTAAATATGTTGAATTTAATTTGGATAAATTTAGAAATTAATAGAGATAAAGGACGTAAATAAATTAAAAATAATAATGGTCCAAGTACGGAACCTTGTGGAACTCCATATTTTAGTTCGAATTCATCTGATTGTATATCATTTATCAATGTTCGATACGTTCTATTTGTAATATAAGATTTCAGTAAGTCTAGTGCCTTATGAGCTATACCTATTTCCTCTAATCTATCTAATAAAATCTTATGAGAGATAGTATCAAATGCTGCTGACATATTAGAGAAGAAAAGGCTCTAACATGATAATACTTCAATAGGGTATACAAAGTATATATCTTTGATATAATATCTATATACAAACTATATTAATAAGAAAAAGGCTATTACATAATAATACTTCAACAGGGTATATAAAGTATATATCTTTGGTATGATATATATACAACCTATAAAAAATTATATATGGATATAATAAATTAATATTGCAGGTTTAAAAGGGAATTACTGAAGACATATTGAATACAGAAAATAACACACAAGCTATACAAATATAATATATAGTATAATATATTATATTTGTATAATAAATTAATTTTATATAATAATTATTTAATATAATAAATTATATATTATTTTCAGATTTTAATTTCCTCAAACATAGGATCTCTCAAAATCGAATTAGATTTATATATATAATAAAAACATGATATGTAAGAGACATTAGTTATATATAGAGTATATATATATATCTATATATATTAGCTTATAATATAGATTAATATAGTTATGATTAAAATGCTTAGATTATTATGCCACATATTTACCATATTATAATTGAATATTGGAAATATCATAATAGTGATTACATTTATCGAGTGTTATATATAAACTACTTATTAGAATTATTATAATAAATAAATAACATAAATTATATTGTACGTAATATTAAAATAGCATACAATATAATAATGCACGTATATTAATTAAATACGTATATTTTGTAAGGATACATACACAATTATTTGATTGGGATACCAATACAATTATGTAATACAATATGTAATATTCATAAATTAAATTATTATTATAGTTAATTTAACTAACTATTTTATAATTAGAATTCGTTTCATGGGATTTCAAATAGTTTTGACATTTTATCAATCTTTTTAAAATATGTTCATATGGTGAAGTTTCAGATTTACTCATATTAAATAACTTAAATTTTTATTTAATTTTAATGTGATTTACTATTTACAATAATACATTATTTTGAATTTTAAATATTTTATCGAATAAATACAATATATAACAATATAGGTATGTTAAATATTCTGTAATACATTATATGACTGTATAAACTGCTAAATTGTTAATAAATACACGTTAATTTATATATTTAAATCTTTGGTAAAATAATTAGTCATTGTTAAATTGTCATCAATAGATCAACTTAATATTGTGTGTATTTGTTAATATTGTGTATTAATATTATTTTAATTGTTGTCTTACATGATATAATTGGCAACAATCATCTTTTAATTTATTATTGTATTCTTGATTAAAATTGTTATTAATTCTCGAATACAAAATATTAATTATAATAAAAATGATATTATATTGTAGGAGCTACAATGTAGCTATCTAGTAAAGTAAAACAGTTAGTGGTAGTATTAAATTAATAGGTGTGAGTAATAGCATATCAGTGAATGTCTTTATAATAGTAAGTTAGTTTGATGAGTTAAATCGATAATAAAACATCTAAAATTATATTTGAATACCTGGATGCAATGTATTCTATTTATATGGATTTTACATCCGTGTATAATGAATTTAAAAGTACGATTATATATCTTAATTGAAAATAATGTAAATTGTACTGTTGTTTGTCAATGAAACCTAACAGTCTTATTTGTATAATTAAAATCAGTTATATGAGTAATTGAATACGACTGGATTGCAGTGTAAGTTATAGTGTAGTAAGAATAATTGTAAAATTATGAAGCGATTCCAAATATTTCATTAACTAGGGATAATTATATTTTTCATATATATATTTTTTTAGATATAAACAGAATATTATCCACGTTGCTGATTATTTATAGTTAAGCCCTTTTATTAGTCTATTGATTATAATATAGCGTATGATGGTATGACATATTTTAAATAGTAGAATATATCCATAACAATTGTTTACATAAATAACTAGTCGTTTACAAAGTAGAAATTCTAACATATTCCTGATTTTCTGAAGGTATAGGTAAATTTAATATTATTGTTAAGTTAAAACTACAATAATCATCTAGTATTCTTGAACTATGAATTGATATCAATTAATATTTGGATTCATAGTAAACCTATCGCTGATTCAATAATTCATTAATAGCTTAGAAAAAAAGGTCCTTTAGTTTTAAAGAAGTTTGATTACTAACTATATCTGAGTATAGTTTATATACTTTATAACTTCTAATTTTAAAATTATGAATTATTAAGAGTTTAATATTGAAGTAAGTAATATGATTGTTTAGATGTAATGGATGAATTACTTTTCTATATATTAGATTTTAGAAATATTGATTTAGGGATTATAATTTATTTTAATAATTTGTTTATTATGCTATAATGATATCAATGTTATTTTGTATTTCAAAATGGTATAAAGTTATAAAGATATTACTATGATTGACTATATATTTAGGAGTATAGTTTACAATGTTCCTATATGCGAGAATAATATATTAGATATTTATTTGGATACTCCAATATACCAACCAATTGGTATTATTATTACCTCTTGGTACTCTTGGATACCAAGTAATATCTTTACATTGATCATAGATAATATAATTTACATAACAAATAAATATATATTTATAATTTGTTAATAATATAAAATAGCTATAAATCAAAGTTTTAGGTTTATATTATATATATTTTATATACATATAACTAAAACTATTAATTATATATATATTCCTGCATTGAATATGCAGATTATGAATATAATGATAATATATTATTATTATGTAATATTATTTAATTATTAATATGTAGGATGAAATATGGTTTAAATATGTATTAGAGAAATCAATGTGATAATAGGGTATTTTTGATTGCAGATATGTTAAGTGGGTATAAGATTTTATGAATAAGTTTTACTTTTTTTTAAATATACACATTTTTCTTTTGACATGATTATAGTAATTTGAACCCTTAAAATGTAAATTAAAATAAGCTAAACTATTTTCAAAAATGTAAATTTAATCAAACTATATTTTATCCTCTTACTAACAATGTAAAATCTCAGAAAATATATAGCATAAAGATCTTAACACTATTTTACAAATCCCTGATAATAACATCAAATGGAAAAATCACTATCCTATGCATTTATCAATATACTAACTACGGTATTCTTATTATTTGTAAACTTAATTTAGTGTCTACAAGATACAACAAGTAAATTTATAAGTATATGTATGTACAGGTACAAGTATGTATGCTATTCAGGTCATTTTATAAAAATTATATTTAATATTCATATGTTTATTTAACTCTGTAAAATAAAATTAAACAGAATCTTAAGATTCTCACACATTACTCAAGTTATCCTATTATGCAATTCCAATTACTATCAAAGTATGACTAACACACGTTTATTTCATTATTGAAATAATGTTACTATTAAATGTATTATTGTTTATTAAATGTATTATTGTTTATTAAATGTATTATTGTTTATTAAATGTATTATTGTTTATTAAATGTATTATTGTTTATTAAATGTATTATTGTTTATTAAATGTATTATTATTTATTAAATGTATTATTGTTTATTAAATGTATTATTGTTTATTAAATGTATTATTGTTTATTAAATGTATTATTGTTTATTAAATGTATTATTGTTTATTAAATGTATTATTATTTATTAAATGTATTATTGTTTATTAAATGTATTATTGTTTATTAAATGTATTATTGTTTATTAAATGTATTATTATTTATTAAATGTATTATTGTTTATTAAATGTATTATTGTTTATTAAATGTATTATTGTTTATTAAATGTATTATTGTTTATTAAATGTATTATTGTTTATTAAATGTATTATTGTTTATTAAATGTATTATTGTTTATTAAATGTATTATTGTTTATTAAATGTATTATTGTTTATTAAATGTATTATTGTTTATTAAATGTATTATTGTTTATTAAATGTATTATTGTTTATTAAATGTATTATTGTTTATTAAATGTATTATTGTTTATTAAATGTATTATTGTTTATTAAATGTATTATTGTTTATTAAATGTATTATTGTTTATTAAATGTATTTAAATATAAACATGTCTGTAACTTAATTTTATATATTAAACATAATTATTATTAAGAGTTTTTTTATGTTAATCAAAATAGTAGCAATAATGGAGAGTTATTCCAATACATAAAAGTATATATATTTCATGTCAAGGATTACTTTATTTAATATTATTATATATTGTATACGTATTAATGTTATTACATAATATTATTTAATTTAATAAGCTACTTTATAATTTTATGATTATAAATAAAATAATATTAAATGTATTTATAAAAATATTCCCCTTTATATATGAAATCCTTAGAGAATTAGAATAATTTAATTACATACACACGCACGCACGCACGCACACAAGTGCGACGATATATAAATATATGTGAATGTGTGTGTATGTGTGTGTGTGTGTGGGTGGGTGGGTGTGGGTGTGTGTGTGTTATATTAATTTATAAGGTCTAATATAAAATAAGGATTATAATATTATTTATATTCGTGAAATTCCAAACTGGTAATACATTTGATAATTCTCTATATTACATAACATTATACAGATCAATAACAATGAGTTAATAATGCTAAAGAACAATGGTGTAACTGTTGTAGAGAACAATGGGCAGACGTAATTAATATGGTTGCATGAAAAAGTAGCTTTAAAGAACAATGACATGACTTTAATCTTAAGATAAGACGTATCCGGGGATTAGCGTCTGAGAAATCTATTGTGAAGTAGGTTACATTCAAGAGTCAGCTCTCGTTCTCGACAGTTGATATCGATAGATTATTCAGTTGTTTATAATATACAGAAAATATATCTATGTTTATTAGCCATAGATACCATTCGTAATTCTCATACATAGAAATCACATATCCTACATATTCACACATAAACAAATACCTAGGTATAACAGCTTACTAAACTCTCCATTTATTATATACCCACTCTTCACATATTTATTATATACCCAGTCTACACATATTTATTATATACCTACCCTTCACATATTTATTATATACCCAGTCTACACATATTTTTATATATACATATTACTCCTACTTACCCTAACAAAATGTTAGCTGCCAGACCTCCTCGATATTGTCAGCAGACTGTAAGACGTGAAAAAGGTTATTATTGTTACATACTAAGTTATAGTAAATACTATTTACCTTGTTATTATTACTCAATAATGTGCATGTATCGCATAACGGTTAAATTAATTAATATAATAATATATACAATACAACTTTATATATTATTAATTCTTATCTCGGGTATATATTTCTATACTGTATTGTAATTATTAATTATTATATAATATATATATATATATATATATATATATATATATATATATATTTATATACCATTACATTGTATTTACAGAGTTTATTATCATAATGATTATTTATTATATATCTTTACAATTAAAAAATATAATATATATATATAAATAAATTACGATTTATATGTTAACCATTAACTTACTATTTAGCCAATAATTTTTTTATTTATTTAACATAAAATCTAAATATTAAAGATTGGAGGTATTTACTTACTCACAAAGTATATATTATATAAATAGCACATACATAGGTAATTATATATATATATACATCTGTATTTTAATATTATTTCAATAAGTTATGAAGTATAAATCAATTATGGTAAATAATTAATAGATTTTACATTCTAATATAATATATATATATATATATATATATATATCTATATCTATATCTATATCTATATCTATATCTATATCTATATCTATATCTATATCTATATCTATATCTATATCTATATCTATATCTATATCTATATCTATATCTATATCTATATCTATATCTATATCTATATCTATATCTATATCTATATCTATATCTATATCTATATCTATATCTATATCTATATCTATATCTATATCTATATCTATATCTATATCTATATCTATATCTATATCTATATCTATATCTATATCTATATCTATATCTATATATATATCTATATCTATATCTATATCTATATCTATATCTATATCTATATCTATATCTATATCTATATCTATATCTATATCTATATCTATATCTATATCTATATCTATATCTATATCTAACTATATCTATATCTATATCTATATCTATATCTATATCTATATCTATATCTATATCTATATCTATATCTATATCTATATCTATATCTATATCTATATCTATATCTATATCTATATCTATATCTATATCTATATCTAAATCTATATCTATACTATATCTATATCTATCTATATCTATATCTATATCTATATCTATATCTATATCTATATCTATATCTATATCTATATCTATATCTATATCTATATCTATATCTATATCTATATCTATATCTATATCTATATCTATATCTATATCTATATCTATATCTATATCTATATCACTATATCTATATCATATCTATATCTATATCTATATCTATATCTATATCTATATCTATATCTATATCTATATCTATATCTATATCTATATCTATATCTATATCTATATCTATATCTATATCTATATCTATATCTATATCTATATCTATATCTATATCTATATCTAATCTATATCTATATCTATATCTATATCTATATCTATATCTATATCTATATCTATATCTATATCTATATCTATATCTATATCTATATCTATATCTATATCTATATCTATATCTATATCTATATCTATATCTATATCTATATCTATATATATATCTATATCTATATCTATATCTATATCTATATCTATATCTATATCTATATCTATATCTATATCTATATCTATATCTATATCTATACTATATCTATATCTATATCTATATCTATATCTATATCTATATCTATATCTATATCTATATCTATATCTATATCTATATCTATATCTATATCTATATCTATATCTATATCTATATCTATATCTATATCTATATCTATATCTATATCTATATCTATATCTATATCTATATCTATATCTATATCTATATCTATATCTATATCTATATCTATATCTATATCTATATCTATATCTATATCTATATCTATATCTATATCTATATCTATATCTATATCTATATCTATATCTATATCTATATCTATATCTATATCTATATCTATATCTATATCTATATCTATATCTATATCTATATCTATATCTATATCTATATCTATATCTATATCTATATCTATATCTATATCTATATCTATACTATATCTATATCTATATCTATATCTATATCTATATCTATATCTATATCTATATCTATATCTATATCTATATCTATAACTATATCAATATCTATATCTATATCTATATCTATATCTATATCTATATCTATATCTATATCTATATCTATATCTATATCTATATCTATATCTATACTATATCTATATCTATATCTATATCTATATCTATATCTATATCTATATCTATATCTATATCTATATCTATATCTATATCTATATCTATATCTATATCTATATCTATATCTATATCTATATCTATATCTATATCTATATCTATATCTATATCTATATCTATATCTATATCTATATCTATATCTATATCTATATCTATATCTATATCTATATCTATATCTATATCTATATCTATATCTATATCTATATCTATATCTATATCTATATCTATATCTATATCTATATCTATATCTATATCTATATCTATATCTATATCTATATCTATATCTATATCTATATCTATATCTATATCTATATCTATATCTATATCTATATCTATATCTATATCTATATCTATATCTATATCTATATCTATATCTATATCTATATCTATATCTATATCTATATCTATATCTATATCTATATCTATATCTATATCTATATCTATATCTATATCTATATCTATATCTATATCTATATCTATATCTATATCTATATCTATATCTATATCTATATCTATATCTATATCTATATCTATATCTATATCTATATCTATATCTATATCTATATCTATATCTATATCTATATCTATATCTATATCTATATCTATATCTATATCTATATCTATATCTATATCTATATCTATATCTATATCTATATCTATATCTATATCTATATCTATATCTATATCTATATCTATATCTATATCTATATCTATATCTATATCTATATCTATATCTATATCTATATCTATATCTATATCTATATCTATATCTATATCTATATCTATATCTATATCTATATCTATATCTATATCTATATCTATATCTATATCTATATCTATATCTATATCTATATCTATATCTATATCTATATCTATATTGTCAAGTTTATATTATTATATATCATTAAAGGAGCTAATTTAACAAGATTGAAGGAATTAGCTGTACCCAGACTTCTTCCCAATGATTATTTTTTAAATAGGTTATACACAATATATTAATCTTTAATTAATTTTTAATATAATTAATAAAATATAATTTGTGTCCAAGTAATATAAATAATATACTACGTGTAAAATAATTAAAATTTAAAAGTATGATTAAAAACTACCAGACGATCTGTATATTGGACTGATACAATACCGATGCAATCAAATGGACACACCGAATTCGGTGAGTATTTACACTCGAACAATATATTATATGTAATAATATCTATAATATATAATATCGTAAGCGTTTATTAATTCAAGTATTAAATGACAATTAATTGTTATTAATTTCTAATTAGCAATGTATATAATAATGTACCCATTAGTACAAAGTGCTCGTTTAAATACGTTAAGTCTACCCAAGTCAATCGCCTACGTTAAGTTTGCACCAGATAGGTTTAATATTATCATGAATATTAATATAATAATACTTAAACATATATTTATTATTATCTTACATATCGCAGATATATATATATATATATATATATATATATGTTTATAAAAATAAATAGTATAAATATGCAACTGTTATATAAAATTCATTATGACATTATTATATTTAACAGGGATGAACCTATTTGGCCAGTTAGTAATGCAGCAAGATTTCACGATATTTCTGAAAGAACCAACAGTTTATCAGAACCTAAATCTTTACATTCACATTTTAAATTGAGAAGAGTACTTACCAACCAACCGGGACAAGGACGTGTTTCAGAGACTGCTAGATTTGGAAAGACTACTCCTCGTCTACTGATACTTTCAGCTCCTCTTGATAGGAAAAAATATTTGGTATAAATATAATATATTTAATATACTAATAAAATGAAATCATATATAGTAATATAATTATTATATATATATTAATACAGTTATTAGAAGAAGCTTTAATTTGTGACAGTGGTGTAACTCTAGCTGCAAAGAAAGCTGAAGCTACCGAATACATATCAGTTAGTATCCACAGTGTATATTACTATAGATGCGTACTAATCTCCCACTGCATTCTCTATATAATTTATACTTACTCACAAATCCTATTTTCCAGAAAAAATAAAAGTATCATTCGCTACCTTCCCTAATCTATTTTCCTAGTAATGTCAATACATATTATATTCTCTATCTACTATTTATACAAATCCTGGTATTAACTTCTATTCTATTTATTATATCTCACATTAATATACTTCACTAATATATCACACACTATACTCTTTTACTAACAAAATGACTATCAAATCTAAACGAAAGTATATTTAGCAATATTTATTTAAAGAGTAAATTAATAAAATTAATCGGCAGAGCCTAGCTACACCAAAGAATTTGCCAAAAGGATTTGAACACCTTAGAGAAGTTGAAAGAACGGAAGAACGGTATCTTACGAATCAAAAAGAGCTGTTGCGAGTGCTAGAGTTCAACAGCTCGCTAGGCCCAAATCAGCTAGACTTCAAGTTGATGATTATGAACCCTATAAGGTTTCTAATAATGCAAGGAAAGCTATCGCATCTACGAGAGTCTGTGAATTATCGGAGCCTATTCCACGAAAGGTCAAAAACAAGAAGTAGCCTGAAGAATATTATATACTAATGTTATTTGTGAAGAATGATTATGTACATTTTGAACTGTGAACCTAACCTAAAACTACCGATCGTGTAAGCAAATGATGTATAATTAATAATTAATATTCTCTACAAATCCTTAGGAAATACTATCTGTTTTACACCATCATATGCGTTATAGTATAGCTTTACACATTCGTAATACGTTTCAGAATTTTATTTATTTATTTTTATTATAATATTTGTATTAATACTATATAATTTTAAAATATATGTAATAACTAGTAATTAATCTTTACATAAATAGTATTAATATATAATGATTGTAGTATATTTAATGTAATTTATATTTCATATGTAATATACATATGATGATATATATTAATACAAAGATATATAATGTATTGTAATAATATATATATTATTTGTATTTGTATAATATATATTTAATAATCTAACGTATGTGTACCATATAATATGTGATATAGATTGAATGATATTATTATTATTTTGTTATTTTTGCATTACTCATATTTAGTATGTTATTTAAATAATTAATTTTTTAGTACAATTATTTTTATTGTATTATTTTGACAATCAAATTATCAGTATTTAATCTAAAAAACTTTCATTATTTATTTATAGATTATATATATTATTATATATATATATTATTATATATTATATTATATATATTATTATTTTGATCACTATTTTTAGTTATACATTATAAACATAATATACTATTATACAAATTAATTCATATTATATAATGTATTCGAAATTGTTAACTATTTCATTTATTATGCAAATTATATATTAATAAAATATATAAACTTGAAAATATGAAACAATATATATATATTGTTATCTTATACTTTTATTAATATTATATCACAAACGTTATTATCGTCAAATATAATATACATATATAATATTTTGTTAAATATATTTATACATAAAAGTTTTGATTACTAGCAAATATTATTATGATTACTAGATTCTTAAAATACTATGACTCGCTTTAGATTTTAGTAACAAATAAAGTTTATTTTGAATGTAAATTTACATTGACTTAATTATTGACTTATTATTGACAATATTAACTTATTATATGTATAATTATATGTATAATTATAAATCACATTATATAGTCGCCATGCTTATTTGTTTAGATATTTTACAATACCAAATTTTAATTATTATAATTGCTTATAAATATTAACACATAAACTACATTTGATATAGTACAGATAAATTAGTTATTTGATCTAAATTGTTATTATGATATATTTCATGGAGTGACGTTCATATCTAGATATATATTAAGTATACATACATTATAATATACATTATAATATACATATATAAGTATATATACATTATAATGTTCTATACTTGATTAGAGTAATAGTTAATAAACTAGTACTAATTCAAATACGCACACTCACATACACATGCACACACATGCACACACACACAAATATACACACATACATACACACACGTAAACATACATGTTAGTATTATTAATGTAGTTTAACTGTGTTTACTTATAATGTAGTTTTGTTATTAGTAATATATATAACTTTATTTAGAAAACATATTTAATATTGAGAAATTGTTATTGATTTCCAATCTAATTATATTAACTATCATACATATATATTAATATTAACTATAATGTATACACGTATATAATAAAATAGTATTATATTTATTAAGATTAATTAAAATTTTTAAAATTCGTTATTTATTATCTTGTGTTATTATAAATATTCATATGTCGTATCTATAATAATACAAATTAGTATAAAATACAATTATTTTGTTATAAATTATAGTGTATTTTGATTTTGATATAAATGTTATATTAATAAAAACAAATGATGATAAATATACAATTTAAATAATATGTCGAGTTTAATTTAATATATCAAAAGATTAACTACAAATAATACTATTATAGCATAGATAGTATAAATAGATAGATATTTTATTATTTTATTTTAAAATAATACATACCAATTATTGAATTAAAATAATATAATTTACATATCATATTCGAAATAGTATTATATATTTGTTATTGCTCTCTGCATAATGATTTTGATATAATTGAAATTTTCCATTTTCTTTATAATATTTCATTTAAAATATCATTATACGTTAATTTGTTATTGAAATTATGTTTATTATTATACATAAATAGATTACTATATAATATATTACAGTAATTATAATTAACTAATTAATACACTAATAAACTATAAAATAAATATTAATTAAATTAGAATATGTATATATTTTTATGAATAATACATCGTGACCATATGTATTACATAATATGCTATAGTTGTATTTGTTACTGAATAATTATTTTAAATAACCATACATTTTCCAACATTACAGAACTAAATATAAAAAATGGTTTACTCAATTAATTAATTTTAATCATACCTTTTATAGACACGTTTACGTTAGTTATACCATATGATTGTAATACAGTTAAACCTCTTGGCAGTAATAGAACATTACTGTGGAAATTCCTAATAATTATAATACTTCACAAGAATATACTAATATATATTATTAAAATATGATTTATTATAATAATATTTTTCTAAACAGATAATTCTGCTCATTCTTATCTAATAAAAATATAAAATTAATTAAATGTTTTGGAATTCTTTATATTCTTTATAGTGTGGATCACTAATACCAATAATAAATACGAAGTCTGAAAATATAATTTTGAAATTATACAATACATTGACTATTGATATATATATATATATATAAACTAATATATATTTAAAGTCAATTTATAACAATTTTGTAATCAAAATATTTGTTAATAATATAATAAATAATTAAAATATTACATTTGAAACATGCAGATAATGTAGTTATAATATATATGAAGTATTTAAATATAGACTTATAATAACGCATTTATATACATATTCGTTATTGTTACATAATATTGATAATTTAAAAACATTGTATATTTTATAAATATAAATTTACTATTTATTACTATTAACATTAACTTATATTATCTCCGAAAAAGATAATAATAAAAGTGTGTCCTACAAAGATAATGAAATAGTATTTGATTGACAAGTTCGTTTAGACTTATTTATAACACGTTGTCGTTTGTAAAATAGGCCTAATTAATTTAGCTTTTGATATGCCTGCAGCAATTTCGACGGATCCATAGCGAATATCATTTTGATAGCCTTTAAATAGAAACAAATGGACTAGGTGTCTATTCAGTTTGCAAATATAGTGCTCAAGGTATGTTCATTCATGTTTAACTTAATTATTTATAAATATAGATTGAACTTAGAATTTTCAATTAATGTAATATATTAAATTTAATATTTGTATATATAATATAATATATTAATCATATTATGTTTTTTATTATTAAGTATTAAGTAATTTATTAATATTATATGTATATATAAATATTAACATAATACAGATAAATGTATAATATAGTAATACTGATAGAATTATATTCATGTAAGTATATTATCTAATATTAATATTATATATATATATATATATAATGATATATATATATATGATAGATATCATGTAAGCCACTAATTATTTATATATATAGGTATATTTACTTGATTGTTAAACTTATGTAATAAAGTTAGTTTATTGTATTATATTATGTATGTATTTTAGATTGTAATATAATATATTATACTTATATTTACTTTATCTATTTATTTTAATACATGTACATATAAATCCTACCAATATTGTTATAAAAACGAACACTACATCATTTTAGAAATGTATATCATATAGCCGATAGAATAAGTCAATAATTGGTCGGTATTATGTGGTTATGAAGTTATAATGTAGTTATAATGGAGAGATTTGTATGATCAAGATATATTAATATTAATTAACGACTAACAAACCAACAAACGGAAACCATTCTCGAAAGTATTCTGTTAGTAATGTTAACCTTTTACTTTATAAATTAATCTGTGTAGTATTTCTATGTATTATTTCCACATTTTTTATAATACATTCAATTATATATATAGATATATATATATATATATATATATATATATATATATATATATATACATATATATATATGCTATAGTAGCAGACTATTGTGTATGAGAGAGTATTATTATTATCTAGATTAGTAGATTTGCATATATCGGATATCACCTAAATACGATATCATATAGCATACAATATAATATTATAATGAAAGAGTATCGAATTTTAGACTCTCAAATAAATAAATAGAATTAAATAGTAAAACATTATTGTGGTATTATGTATAATATATTAAAATCATTGTTTATATTATATTATTGTTTATATTTTATCATATTTTATTATATTATGATATTATATTTTAATATAGCTTATCTTTGGATTCTCTATAGTATAGCATGGTATAAAATAGCATAGTATAGTAAAGTATAGTTATAAAAGTAGCGATAGTATATTTTAAAATCTATAGGAATGCAATGAATACAAATAATTTTAATTATTATTCATTAAACATATTTTAATATTCACCATTTGCACACTTTTATTAGAGATTATATAATCATAATCTAGTAGAAATAAGTAGAAATATTTAGCCAATATATAATATAGTTATATATAGCGTTAATATTACTATTATAAATTGGTGGTAAGAAAATGAACCCAAAAGCCATAAACACGTTACAAAATGCCTACGCAACTCACAAGATAATAAATAAGCCTAATCTCTAGACTGAAACCTTAAATATGATTCTGGATGTTGAGCTTAGTATAGATATACCTATAATATGATGAATACATTACGTCTTTACGTATTCAATATCACTATTATAGTCATAATAATAATTCACAATTTCATTTATTAATATGTGTACTATTTATTAATAGGTATTAATCATGTTTTTAAATCATTTAAATAATATCCAATATATATATATATATATATACAATATATGTATATTTATATATGTAAATTTTTATATGTTTATTTATATATGTAAATTTATATATGTACATTTATATTTACAGTTTTGTATGTATATTTATATATGTAAATTTATAAATGAATATTTATTTAAGTATATTTATAAATACTTCTTTATATATGTCTACTTATATTTATATAGATTAAAAGTGATATTATAAATAACATATTTTACTCTATTCTATCATTTTCATTAATCATGAAACCATAAATAATTATTTATTATGATTATTACTATAAAAGTATTATAAAATGACGTAATATAATAAAATTAAATGTTATATATGAAATCTAATCGTAATTATGATATTTCATGTGTTTATATTAGTTATATTTATGATTTACATTGATACACCAAGAACATAATTATTTCAATTCCATAGCAATACTATATATAGTATATTATAATAAATAATATTATCAGTTTAAAAATTCCATAAAGAGATATATATATTGACATATATAGCTAATATATAATATAGACATATATAAAATTAATATTACTATTATAAACTGGGCAATGAATATATATATATATATATAACTTCTATATATATATATAAATAATAGTATGCCATATTGCATCATATTATATGATGAAATAATTTACAATATACATGTATAAATAATAAAATAGAAAATCGATTCATTTTATATGTTATCAATATATAATGTATATTAATTTAGAAATATAAATTAATCATTTTTAAAGTGTATACTTACGGGAAGTAATACGATTAAATATAATATAATATGTATAGGAAATACGCATCCTTTAAGTTATGCATTGTTGGTTGTAAAGTAATTGATCCATGTTATATATATATATATATATATATATATATATATATATATATATATATATGCTGGTGCAATTAATTTAAATGACAATTCATTTAAATGACATGTACAATATTAGAGTTATTATAGTTATATCCGTTGAGATACTTATATTTATATTGAGAGATGTGAGTATAGACATATGGATTAAATAGATGAGTTTACAATATTAGATCATTTATTAATTTATTTTTAAATAATATATTGTGAAGTACGAATAGTAATTTAATACCTTTATAAAGTGAATATTTTAATATATAAACACCTCATAAAATGGAAATAACTGGAAGGTTTACAGGATGGTAATATCCCTATAACTATATAGCGTACTCTTGTTTGTTGTTATATAATTTATAATAGTATTACTATATTTAATTAAATCATAATAATATTAAATTTTAAATAATTATATAAGAATTTATAATAGTTACATTATCTGGTTTCTTGGGATATTATGTGAAATATATATTATCACAATGTAGATTAAAATTGTAAACCTCGATTATATATAAGAGTATTGGTACTATATTGTGTATATATAATAGTATTGATACGTTATAAGAATTGTTTATGAAATATATTACATTTCATATTATCGCTCATATAGTCTACGAAGGCTATTGTCATGTGCAATTTGGCAAGCTATGCAATTTGGCAAATACCATTGACAGCGAGGTTATTTCAACTTTCAAAAACTACAATATAAATTATAAATAATCTTGAAAGTTAATGAAATTGCTTTATGACAATGTAATAATATACGTATAATTAATTTTGTAATTTTTAAAGGTTAAAATAAGATAGTGGTACTTAAAATATTTTCATTAATACTCAATAAAATAATTTCCAATTTCAAGTATTCATCCTGTCAGTTAGGGTCAGTTAGGGTCAGTTAGGGTATTCATACTGTCAGTTAGTTGAAAATAGACACGCCCACTGGGCGTCGCCTAGCGATACATAAATAGAATTGTTAAATTTTAATAATATAATAATTACTTTAATAAAGTAATTCTTTATATACGATATTACTGAATGTATCTACTTATTTTTTAATTGGGGAGACATAAGTATTTACTTTACTGATCTCGGTCTTGCTAATATGATATACTATATATTTTTTGAATTAAATGTATTTGATAATACTAGTATAATATTAAATAGTAAATTTCCAAAGGAATATATATATATATATTATAAACTATTAAATGCAAAAGTTAGTTAACTAACTCGGCGGTATTAAATATCAAGTATGATAATAAATATCATACATTGTATATATATTTAAATATAATTAACAATCTGTATAAAATGATAAATAATTTACAAAGTTAATTTATTAAATATATGTTTTCTCATATAATCGATATGTAGTTAGTGTTACATGTCGAAAATGAAACATGTTGAAAATGTATTATTTAATAAAAAATAATAAATTTCTTTGACTAAATCGAAACTCATGATAATATACAATATAATTAATAACAATTTAAAAATTATACACATGTAATAATTTGAATTTCAAATTAATCACTCCTATAAATACGCCCAATTATAAAATAGTTAAATCATAATATATAATATTAATTAAAAAAATATATTGTGATAAATAATGATTAATTACATTATTTGTAATCATTGTAGAATTATAATTTATTTTTATATAATTTTATAAAGTGTATTACAATGAAAATAGATAAAATCACAGGAAGTGTGCCAAATTGCATAGCTTGCCAAATTGCATACGACACTATTACATTATTAATTGCGAAACTTTATATTTCATAATTACTAATCCAGGTACGTTTGTATTCAGTGAATAATTTATATGTATTATTTTTAATTTTTATAGAAACATCAAAGGATTTTACAAAATTAATATTTCACTGTAATTACTGGGCTTTTATGATATTATAATATATTTTAAATTGTGAGAAATATACATAACACTGTACAGATTTTTTCCAAATATATATATATATATATAGTATGTATATATATATATATATATATATATAGTATATATGTATATATATATATTTATATATATATATATGTATGTATATATGCGTGTTTGTAAAATTGTATAGGAATTCTTTTATATGATAACTCGGAATTAATATTGAGTTAAAAATAAAAATACATAAAATAAATGTATAAATTATAATTAATATGTATATTTACTAGATTATATTAATAAAGACAGAAATATAAAACATTCGAAATAAAAATTACGATGAACAATAATGATATACAATGAAATAAAATGAATGCGATATGCACAAAGCCTGAGTAAATTACTGTAGTAAATAACGAGTAAAGGAGAATACATGAATAAATATAGTTTTAAAACGATTAATTATAATTATGACGAATTTTGTTTTGGGAAAGAAAAAAAGAGTAAATCGTTTGAATCATTCAATTCTCATAATTGACCATTGACTATTGAAATCTATCATTAATGAAGTGAGCTTAATCAAATGGATTATATTATTTAAAAAAAAACTGATTCCGAATATTTTCATTTTTATGATTACATTCCTTTAATATTATTTAATATTATTCCTTTATGATTAATTACATTCTCGTAACTATTTATTATATATGTAAATATCATTGTTTTTTTTATTAATTAATAAACTTAGTATTCATATTTTGTTTTTTATTTGTTACAACTAAATTTTTGAAACCAAAACCTATAAAAACACTTAATTTTTGTGTTCTATTTAAATAATATATAAATGGATAAATATAAGTCTTATGGGTTCCTATATGGGTGTATCAACAAAATTTAGGTACATCTCTTAGGAATTATTAACTCCAGTGATTTTATCTTAAGAGGAATGTTCTAGAAAATAAATAAAATATTTAATTAAAAGTTATTTTGTATCATCACGGAAACGATCATTTCATATTATATGGAATGATTTTAGTTTTATATTATTATCGATTAAAGCTGTAGGTCTAGTTAGATTTATTTGTTAATGTAAGAAATACAATAACTAATAAAACTAACTATTTATATGTATTCGCCGACATCGGAAGTCCCTAATGTCGACTCACCTTGTCTCGGATATATTTACTATGCTAAGTGAGTCTTGTTCACACTGTACTGTGTACACCATAGAAAGATTCAGTGTTGGTAGTAATTATTAGATTTGATACAAGGTCATAACACTGAAAGTAATAATGGAAGAGTGATATATATACACATAAGTATATATATATATATATATATATTTGAAAATATCGAGGTACATAGATAAAATATACAAATAGCAAATATACGTTATACCACACACACACAAACACACACACACACATACACAAACCAATGCTCATACAAACATATATATATATATATATATATATATATATATATATATATATTACAATAATTATACTATTATAGTTAATACATTGATTATGTGTATCCTAATTATAATATATTGTTTTTAAATTTTAAATTATTTCTTAAAAATAAGTCCTTATATCCTGTGAGTAATATAATTATATTATTAATTAATTAATTATTAACTTAACTTAATCAAGGACAATGTATCCTACCTTTGTATTTATATTTACGTGTTGCATAATATTATTCAATTAGATATATACATATAGTATTATATATTATTACTAATTAGTATATATATATATATATATATATATATATATATATATATGTATATATGTTGACAATTAAATTTCTTAATATATGTATGATAGTAATATCGTAAGTAAATTTAGTTATATTCCTCATATATAAATAAATATATATATATATATATATATATATATATTTGCACCATGATAGTATACTCTCATGTAGAGTATATATACTCTACACTACATATATGTATTTTCTCTCT
>OZ038315.1:37064690-37093990 GCA_964035775.1 Osedax frankpressi | reverse complement strand
AAAATATAAATATAAATATAATATAATAATATAATATATAATATATAATAATATATATATAATATAAATATAAATAATATATAATAAATAATATAATATATAATAATATATAATATAATATATAATATAATATATAATATAATAATAATATAATATATAATATAATATAATATATAATATATAATATAATATATAATATAATATATAATATAATATATAATATAATATATAATATATATATAATATAATATATAATATAATATATAATATAATATATAATATAATTATAATAAAATATATAATATAATATATAATATAATATATAATATAATATATAATATAATATATAATATAATATATAATATAATATAATATAATATATAATATATAATATAATATATAATATAATATATAATATAATATATAATATAATATATAATATATAATATAATTTATAATATTAATACCTCGATGCAATTTATTTAATAAAATTAAATATTTGAGAACTAAATATAAATATAAATTTAATTATATTATATTAAAACAGGAGAATGCACTCGACTTACATCAATAGATACTCCTTATTAATAATATCGATGGTTTATTTGATACATCCGGTATATTCGGCTATCAACTTTTCTTTAAATGGAGATCAACAAAGAACACAGTTTGCAATTAAATCTCTTAGTAATCAGCAAATTAAATATTTTATAAATATTCCAATCTACCCCATTCTATGACCAAACGAGATTGGCTTGATTCTAGATTATCTATTAGTATTCCTTTGGATGTCATCAGTAGAATGATTGTCGAGATACAACAAAAGAAAGAAAACAAAGAAAGAATGAAATTAAAAGAAAGACTCAGAGTTGTGGGATGAAATAAAACTTGTAAGGAGTTTTATACGTGAATACCAGTATATTATACTATTATTATTATCCTTACTTTTGATAAGGTTTAAAAAAATGTAATGCGTCGGTGATTATTTATATATTTATTTTCTTCTATTTTACTAATATTTTGTGGTGGATATGGAAGAATAATTAAATGGAAATTACAATAAATGTCTTAATCTACCATAAATGTCTTAAACTACCTCTCAAAAAATCACCCGTACATAGCATGTAATAATAGTATAACAGACCTAATATATTAAAATAAATATGGTCACATTAAAATCTTACAAATATTATATAGATTATATAGACGTTATCTTATCTTCAGTCCGGTATATGTTGCTAAACTCTATTCAATAACAATCTTTATTCTATTAATAACTTGTATTAAATAGATTATACTTTAATAAACAGAATATTAACAAAAGTTTATTTTTGCCAATCTATATAAAATAAAAATTCAAAAATCAATAAATACAACCTAGCCGGGTTAAATCACTTTAATTTAAAAAAAGCTTTTTCAATATTGGTAAATTGTAAAGCTATATTTAATATATTTACTATTTTAATTTGCAATTTCTATTAGAATGCTCAAATCTATTGAATTGGAAATTATTGTTAAATTTTAAAAACTATTTATTTGTTCAGAGTATATTGGTTGTCTATATTTTATTAATAATGATAAATCTGATTTCATTATCTTATTGTTAAACTATAGCGGTTAAACCAAACTTAATTAAAGTGATATCATCATTTTACGTCGTGCTTATTGCTAATACTCTATAATTATTAATTACCCTTAATTAATATTTTTTATAATATATGATTAATACCCTGGATTAATGCTGGAATAAATGATTATTTTATAATAAACAATTAATTATATTTTCAAAACTAATTACTAATATTAATAACAATTATTTTTAATTATTAATAATATTACAAATTAATTTATTATAAATATTTTTAAATTCTTATTTTAATAATCTATTATAAGAATAATAAAATTAAACAAAATATATAATTTAACGATAATTAATAAATCTACATAAATAATTTGCATAATATTGATATGCTAAAAGCGATGGTGTCTCCCTTTGCCCGTACACTGTATCTTAGTGAAAGAAATATAAACTACAAACTTTGGACACCGATTAGCATATATTCTCATTCTATGTTAGTATATACGGCATATTCTTTTCTAATATATAGAGGTAATATATTAGGTAATCGATTATATTAAGGCTGATTGTGTTAAGATAAATACCAAAAGCAAATAAATACCTTTCAAATATATAAATATAACTTTACAATTAAGAAGAAAAAAAAATATATATGCGTTATACATATCTTAGAACATCTACCACAATAGCTTTAATTAAAATATGCATTCAATATTCTACCCAATATATGAGACAATACGAATTATACGGTTCTAACAACTTATATTACATTTATTATTATTATAGGGAAGAAAATATTATGTATAACAAATTTATTTTGGAAAATCTAACAAAAACATAACTGTTAGATAAATTAAGATATACACATTGTTTTAAAGAGTCACATGATTTTATGTGAATAGATAAAATAGAACAACATAGAACCATATAACCTAATCTCTAGAAATAATAAGTCGCTAACAAGGATTGCAGATGCTTCGTTATGCCATGTATAAGTATTTATTCACGAGACATACATACTGATACTCAACTTGTCGCTTCGCTGGGAGCCAGACAAGTATTTTTGTTATCGATGAAATAAGTGTATGGTCATATTTATCTAAACAAAAGGTGTCCTAATAAATCGGTCACGGGTTGAATTCAACACTGCGGATAGGTGTTTACAAATAATGTATTCGACTAAGTTGACTAACAACCGGAAGTTAGCTTTTACGAGATTATAAATATTATAAAGGTAATAACAATATATTAGAAATATAGAAGAATACTAAGATGAGAAATAAAGGTTAGAAGATAATTTAATACTTAGAGAAGTGTACGATGAAAGAATATATACATAATAAACATAATACTTAACCTAAAGAAAAATTGGTAATATATAATAATATCAATTTTACAAAAATAAAAAGAAAGAGAATTAACTAAAAACCAGTATAATACCTGATAGATGATTATATAATAATGTTATTTTTATAATTTGGAAGTTTAAGTAAAAAAACCTTTATGTATCAACAACATAAAGGTGGTAATTTATATATTTATATTTGGAAATAATTGAATTGATAGTAATATAAAGATAACAGTGAGGATATTTTAAAGAACAAATTCTAAGAAACACTAAATACAAAAAAAGATAGGGAGATAAAAGAGTATTTCAATATATAGTTAATAAATTATAATATATAGTACTAAAAAGTTTTATTATTTAGTAATAACAATATATATTGTATAGTATAAACAATCTATATATTATAGTATAAACAAGCTATATTATATAGTATAAACAACCTATATTATATATTATTAACAAGTTCTATAATATAATATAAATACGTTATAATATGCAATACTAACAAGTTATATTATATAGTTACGAATAGTAAATTATATATTGGTTTATAATACATTTATATTTTATTTTAATATAGAACAACAGTTCAAAAATTGTTTAAAAAGAAAACATTTGAAGGTTCTGAAAAAGGTAATGTATGCAAATAATTGTTTATGTTAAATATTTGTATATATATTATAACACTAATTATAGCTGTTTTATTATATATATACAAATATTAAGCATATAAGTCTTAATATTTATATATATATTATAATACTAATTATAGCTGTTTTAATATATATATAGAAATATTAAGCCTATAGGTTTAATATTTGTATATATATTATAATACTAATTATAGTTGTTTTAATATAGGCTTAATATTTGTGTATATATTATAATACTAATTATAGCTGTTTTAATATAGGCTTTATAGATAATAATTATTTAAAAAAATATAAATTATATAATATTTAGGTATACATTTATAACTTATTATATTTATTTGTAATATAGTATAACTAATATACAGAAAAAGAATCAAAAACGGTTTATATATCTATCAATCCTTAGTCTTCTCAGTATACATAATCCATCTATCCATATGTCCACACTTTACTTTTAGTACATATATTGAAATATAATCTTTAATAGAAAATTGGAAAATATATGTTATTGAATAAAGACGCGTTGTTAAAAGATAGGATAAAGGTTTTAGAAAAAAGCAAAACTAATAAAACACACAATAAAATTATATAAAACTATAACAAATTTAATTATCATAAATTTAAATATATAACAATAATATTCTAACTAAGTTACAATTTAAACTAAGTTTATAGTTATTTTAAGATTTATATATTTTATTTATAATTTTAAACTACTTAAAACTCATACAATTATAGTAATTATAAAGTTGTATTTAGTTAAAAGTAAAGATTCGATTTTAATGATAATATATAATAGTCATTACTCAATAATAATAGTTATTACTCCATATTAATAGTTATATAAATCGTGAAAAGGTAATAACAAATTCAAGAAAACGATTAATGTATATTCACCAATTTGAAAACAAAAATAATCTTAAAAGAAATAAAAAAAGAGTTACACCTCTACCCAAAGGAGATTACGAATACATTTCATTTGACATGGAAATGAAAAATAGCAGTAAGTACCTCGTGGAATTTAATATAAATATTATAATTTCTAATCTAAATGCGGAAAATACTAACTAAATAAATATATATTAAGAAATATATTTCTATATAATATATTATTATAATAACTTTATAATACCATTATCACACCAACTAATCATAATACTAATCACAACAATAATCATATTAATTAGAGATAAGACAAATAGCAGCTGTATCGCACGATGGAATATTTTGTCGTCATGTTATTAATCATAAAGATTCTCATGTTTATATTAAATATTTATAGCCGATAATTGTAACTCTGGCTAAAATTAATATCATAAAAAATTCCTTTATTATAAATATAATATAAATTTTATATTTTATTTAATAATTTCAATTCAAATTTTAAAATGGTTACCAAATACATGGGTATCAATACAAACCCAGATAAATGGAAAATGAATTAATACGTTATAGATTTATAAATGAAATATGTTTCAATATTCTCATTTGAAACTAAACATATAATATAATAAATATGCCAACAATGAGTATTTAAATTAAACATTATAGTTGATTTTAATATTTTTAATATTCAATATTTATATATGTTACTTATTAGTCATATATTAATTAGTCATCTACTCTATATCGATATAAACACATATACTCTCTTTTCCTTATATAAAATCCCTTTAGTGTAATTAAGTATAATATATTTATAATTAAAATTAAAATTGTGATAATGCATCTTGAATCTAGACATGTAAATTATAATGTAATTTTATATGCTATTATGCAAATTTGTAATCTTAGCTATAATTTAATTCATGAAATATTGAATAAATAAAAAAAAATATTATTTGTTTATTATCAATACTAGAAATGTTCTAAATATTTGTAGACAGAACAATATATCGTATATGAATATAACAATATACACATTATATTTATCTAACAAGCACTCTGTTTTAGATCATAAGAATAAAAGTGAATGGACGTCAAAATGGAGATTTAGTAGTAATTTATGAATGTTTGAAAGACTTTATTGATTTCTTAAAAATTCAGAATAAGTAATATATTTATATATCTAATTTAGATTGATAACATGAATTGTACAATTAATACGTATTAAGTTTTTTTATTCATTTATTACAGCAATTTATTCTTACTAATACTTTCTGCTTGTTTTTAAACATTAAATATATACCTATTATTAAATATATTATCAAAACGAATTTAGAAGAGTAGAAATAACTATAATATTTAATTTTAATATTAAGAAATAAAAAGTGTATTCTATACGCTCATCATGCACTTGGATCCGATGCTCCAATACTCGTAGAGAATTTGATGGAACAAAACTTGGTGAATGACTTTAAACAAATCTGCGATGGTTTTTCAGATACTTTACCAATGTTCAAGTTAGCTACTCATATGTCGAATAATATCTTTACTGTAATTTTATATATAATTTCATCATTTTGTCTTGTGCTATATATAATGGTTTTCACAGAGCGATCCTCCCAAAGCAGAAATCATACAGACAAGAACATTTGGTTGGGTTGCCTCTTGTCTGAAAGTGGATAGATATTTGATACACGATGCTGAACTCGATGCTATTATGTTAAGTGAACTCGTGTATCGTGAATCTAACGTTGAACTACTTAGACTGCATAGTTTCTCTGTTGACCATATTGTTGATAGGTAAATAAAACAAGGCCCCATGCACAATATAAGTGATAATATATTAAACACCTACTTCATATAGAGTACTTGTATTTAGAAAAAGGAGATCATACAAGAAGTTAATTAATATCAATATTATTAAGAAAAGTGCATCAATAATTCTATCTGAAGCAAATATTAGTTTGGATGAAATATATAAAGTATGTAAAGAAAAAGGAAGTTAGTTCAATTGATGATATTATCTATTATTACACATCGTAAATATTATTAAACAACTAGTTTATTAATAATTATTATACCGATACGATACTTAAATATCATAAATGATAATTTATGAATTATTATTCATAAAGCCAGTTTGATATTTGTTCCATAAATAAATAATATAATATAATATATAAATATACAATTATATTCACAGGGGAACAGGCAAAATATATGATCGCAAGTCATATCAAGGATGACAAAATTGTTAACAAAATACTGAATACTTTTAAAGAAAATAAATAATTACTCTATAGAATAATTCTTACACTTCAATATTTATTTATATAACATATTTAATATCTCCAATCCTCAATATATATTTTAGATCCATATATAAATTTAAATATATATATATATATATATATATATATATATATATTTATATATATATATTTATTTATATATAGCTATAGCTACAAAGTTTATGACATACATAATAGGTATACAATATGCATATATGTGTTGCAATTTATTAAACATATTGTATAAGTAAAAATAAAATAATAAAAGTTTTATGCTAGTAAAAGATATCAAGGTAATAGTGAATATGAAATAGTCTGTAAATAATAGTTTTGGAAGTTAAATATTGGCATCAAAATAAAGGCTTCAAAATAAAATATAAAATATATAATATATATATATATGTATATATATATATATATATATATATATATATATATATATATATTGATTAATTTCTTATTGTAATTTATACTGCGCAGCATCCAATAAATGAGAATGTAAATGTACAATATACAATGTATATTGTATATTATACATAGTACTTATCTGCATATTGAGAAATAAATTCTAGAATAATAAACTATTCATCTATTTATATAATTATATATTTCACTCACTGAAATATATCGTTGACATATCTTACTCATTTCTGTGACATTTAGTAGCTGACATCTTATTGGCTATTACCTTTATTTATACCTGAAATTGTAATCAAAAACAATGTTCAATGTAAAATCGCCGATCATAAATTCTTTAAAGTTACATTTATAATGTTTCATTGTTAAATATAATTAGAATTATTCTATAAGATATTTTATAATGGGAAATTGTTGTGTTGTAGAAGGTGCAGTTAACCATTGGATTTACGTTATCGTCGGCGATAGAAAAAGAAGAGTTGATAATATCAATTTAGGAGCTGTAATAACAGATTCCTATGGTAATGAATCTCCAGAACTTGGATTTACTTTTACCTTTAGAAACGAAGATGACACTTTGTAAGTACAAATAAACTAACGATAGTATTATATATGCATACATTGTAATATTATATCTTAATGCAATTATAATAAATATATCTATATAACATACACACACACACAAACACACACACACACAAACACACACACACATACACACACACACATATATATATATATATATATATATACAAATATATAAGATACTTTTTTGGTTTAATTAAATATATAGTTAATTACTTATACTTATGAGATATAAATGCAAAAGTAGAGTCCCAAACAGTATAATGACTAGCATACAGTAGAAGTTATAAGTTTAATTGTTTAAACTAGAACACAAAGCCTAGGAGATTTAATTATAACAATATAATACACAGGCTTTAGTTCATTAGTAATGTTATTAATAATTACATTAATAATGATATTAATAATTTAATTAATATTTATATTAATGATTATATTACTAAATACATTGCTAAATAATCATTGCAACAACATTTAAACTCATTTTTGTAACATATAAACTCGACATTGTAAATATTATTAACATTAAAATTGTAACTAACACTAACTTGTAGTGTATTTTATTGGAAATGGTTTTCCCATTACATGACATCTAAATATATGTATTTGCTATTTATATGTAATTAGTAATATTCTTTTTATTGCGCAATAATATATTTATAAAATATATTTCTAAATATTAAGTTACTTTCTCAATTACTACCTTGATTATCCTGACCTCTCCTTCTACACCTTATACTATTATTTATATATTATTGTTTATTACATAAGAAATGGAACTAGTTATAAAACAAATATATCATTTAATGTATTATATACTTTAATTTTAATAAAATTATAAAATAAATAACATTTAATCTTTTTATTTATAATATTTTGTAATAATCATTAAAAAAACGTGTGTAAATTTTAATATATTAATTAAGTCTACTTTTTAATATAAAGAAATTAAATTTGACTTAATAAATATTTATTACTACTTAATAAATTTATAAAAATTATGAAAATTGAAGCTATATTGCTGCCATTTTCATTCAAAGAAGAATGTTATATAATCTAGTTAAGAAGTTGTTTTAATATTAACTATAGATAAATAGCAGCTCTATCGCATGATGGAATATTTTGTCGTTGCATTATTAACTATAAAGACTCTCAGGTTTAGATTAATGAATATTTATAGCAGATAATTTTAACGTGGCTAAAATTATATATAACATTAGTAAAAAATTATATCGATTCAAATTTTTAAATGGTTACCAAATACATATCAATACAAAAACTTGATAAATGGAAAATGAATTATAAAGTTATAGCATATTTTAATATATTAACTAAGTCTAATTTTTCAAACTAAATACTTATTTGTGAACATATTATATTTGAATCCATTATTTCTGCAATTTTATTAGACAATTTTATTAAACGAAATATTTCATTATTGATAAATAGTTTTTAAATATACATAACTACCTAGTTAATAATATTGATTTTATAAATGTATACCCATAATTGTTTTCACTGTTATTTTAGAAAATTTTATATATCTTAAATCATGTTATCTATGAAATTAATAAGATTATAATGATATTAAACATGATCATTAACTTATTTTCTTTATCTTAATTTTATCAAATATTTTATTTAGATATATTTTGTATAATATTTTATATAATATGTTTTTATCTTAAAACAAATATTTAATCATTTTTATATTTGATCTTAAATTTGTTTAAGAAGAGTATTTGAAGGTATTAACTAATAAAGATGTTTTCACACTTTATTGTTATACGTATACAAATTTCCATAATCTTATTTATTTATTATGTAATACATCTATTTTCATATTACATATACATATATAGGTGTGATTTTATAAACATTGGTTTGTATTGGTTCTTACTATACCAATAACTCAATAAATAATAATCTACACACTAATTCCTCCTTATTAATTACATAACACCCTTAGGCATCGCAATGTCTTCCCAACCAAGCCACTTGGTGAGAAATTCGGACACGACATTTGTTCACTTGAGATTTGGAGGCAACAGAATGATGAACAAGATCAATTTGCTGACCTATATGTAACCTGTGTAGAGATAGTCGACCGTAGAACTAACAACGTATTTAAGTTTCCCATTAATAAGTGGCTAGAACCCGGAGTTTGGTTAGTACCTTACATATCTATTTTTTCTTATTCTTACAATAAAAATTATAATTAAACCTCAATTCATATTTCCGCAGCTACACCTATACTCCCAACCATACCTCGATGCCGCAAGCAGACAATCGAGGAGGAGAAAGAGACAAACAACTTGAAGATATGCAAACTTATTACGAATACTGTCAAAGAGCTATTGATATGCCTGTACAAGTAAGTCAATATAACATCTTATTGACCTCTTATAACAAAATAACCTCTTAGTGACCTCTTATAACAACATAACCTCTTATAACAACATAACCTATTATTGACCTCTTATAACAACATAACCTCTTAGTGACTATTCTAACAATATAACCTCTTAGTGACCTATTATAACAATATAAACTTTTAGTGACCTCTTATAACAACATAACCTTTTAGTGATCTATTATAACAACATAACCTTTTAGTGACCTCTTATAAAAACCTTTTAGTGATCTATTATAACAACATAACCTTTTAGTGACCTCTTATAAAAACATAACCTTTTAGTGATCTATTATAACAACATAACCTCTTAGTGACCTATTATAACAATATAACCTCTTATTGACCTCTTATAACAACATAACCTTTTAGTGATCTATTATAACAACATAACCTCTTAGTGACTATTCTAACAATATAACCTCTTAGTGACCTATTATAATAATATAACCTTTTAGTGACCTATTATAACAACATAACCTCTTATTGACCTCTTATAACAACAAAACCTCTTAGTGACTATTCTAACAATATAAGCTCTTAGTGACCTATTATAACAATATAACCTCTTATTGACCTCTTATTACAACATAACCTCTTAGTGACTATTCTAACAATATAACCTCTTAGTGACCTATTATAACAATATAACCTCTTATTGACCTCCTATAACAACATAACCTTTTAGTGATCTATTATAACAACATAACCTCTTATTGACCTCTTATAATAACATAACTTCTTAGTGACTATTCTAACAATATAACCTCTTATAACAATATAACCTTTTAGTGACCTATTATAACAACATAACCTCTTATTGACCTCTTCTAACAACATAACCTCTTAGTGATCTTTTATAACAATATAACCTTTTAGTGACCTATTATAACAACATAACCTCTTATTGACCTCTTATAACAACATAACCTCTTAGTGACTATTCTAACAATATAACCTCTTAGTGACCTATTATAACAATATAACCTTTTATTGACCTCTTATAACAATATAACCTCTTAGTGACCTTTTATAACAATATAACCTCTTAGTGATCTATTATAACAACATAACCTCTTAGTGATCTATTATAACAATATAACCTCTTAGTGACCTATTATAACAACATAACCTTTTAGTGACCTATTATAACTTATAACCTTTTAGTGACCTCTTATAACAACATAACCTTTTAGTGATCTATTATAACAATATAACCTCTTATGACCTTTTATAATAATATAACCTCTTAGTGATCTATTATAACAACATAACCTCTTAGTGATCTATTATAACAATATAACCTCTTAGTGACCTATTATAACAACATAACCTCTTAGTGACCAATTATAACTTATAACCTTTTAGCGACCTCTTATAACAACATAACCTTTTAGTGACCTCTTATAACAACATAACCTTTTAGTGATCTATTATAACAACATAAACTTTTAGTGATCTATTATAACAACATAAATTCTTAGTGACCTTTATAACAACATAATCTCCTAGTGACCTCCAAATCAGTTTCTATATCCTCTCTTCAAATCTACTTTAAACTTATTAAATATATCTTTTGTGTGTTTGTGTGTTACAGATTTACGAATTACCATCTTTTGAAGTTTGCTCACATATTGAAAAGGTCAATTTATTAAATATTAAATATAATAAAATAGTGAACTAAAATTGTGAATTTAATTTAATAATTATATTAATTTTTCTTTCTAGTTCCATTACAATATTTGTATTAAATAATTGATGTTTCAATTCACAACAATAGTATGATATTGTCGAACGACAGCAGAATATTTTGTCAGTTGTTGCTTTTCCTCGTTTGAATCAAGCTTGGACTGGACTCGCAGATCTCTCAGCAATATTCTACCATCCTTTTGAAGAGCCTATAGTTTGCAATGATTTAAACTACTTTTTTTTTAATTGTTTCAAATTACTCTTTCCATTCTAATTAACTATATTAATTACTTATAGACAAACTATTTCTTAATAATCAATATATATTATTTTTAATAAATATTTTAATTTATCCAATGTTTGTACTTGTAATTGTAATTACCCAAATATAAGTAAAGTATATAATACAAATAACGTATTCTCACATCTAAAATAATATAAATTTATACTTACTTATTTCTCTAAATACTTCGCCTAGTATTACTAATGAAAATATTGCAACAGGGAATTGAGAGTTGGAGTAATGATGTTTGTTTTGGTGCTCAGCGTATGATTGGTTGTAATCCTATGTCAATCAAAAGATGCACAGAGCTTCCTGAAAAGTTGGCTTGACATCGTCTCATCTTAAGTCCGTGTTATTTGTGGAAATGTTTTCAAGTAAATTCACCTTTGAACTCTTATAGCATCGGAGTCACGGCAGAAGAGCTCTACCCTTTTCTTGAAGGCTGGAGCATCAACCAGATCATCGAGGCTCGTCGTCTATTTATTGTCGACCACTCAATTCTTGACAATCTGCAGACGGATAATGGGAATGTGGTTTGTCTTTAGGAATTTATATAGAGAATATTCTAATAATAATTAATTTAACAATTTAAATAATTAATATGTTAAAAACAATTTTATAAATTAAGACATGATTTATACATTTCAACAATAATTGCAGATATGTGCCCCGATTGCTTTGTTATTTGTGAATTCACAAAGTCAGTTGTTACCAATTGCGATTCAACTGAAACAAAGTATTTCTCCAGACAATCCAGTTAGTATATTGTTTACATATTGATAACATAACTAATAAAGGGTGTAAAATTCCATATCAATTAATTATGATATGACTTCAAGGTGTTCCTACCCAGTGATCACCCTTTCACTTGGATGGTGGCAAAGATGTGGTTTAACAGTGCAGATTCTACAGTTCACCGTTGCCTTAACCATATAGGTTTTAATCGCATAATTTAAAGTATTTGTGACATATATTTAGTTTTTAAAATCAGTTAGGGGAGACTAAAAATTGTAATATTTTTATAATTAATATTAATATTAAATTAATTAAAATTTAATTAATTTTATAGTATTATATTAGTTAAAATTTATTCATTTTTATAATTAATATTTATATCCGGATTTATATTATATTAGTTCAAATTTAACTATTTTTATAATTAAAATAATGTAATTACAGTTTTATTTTTGCAATTTCTCGACATGTAAGATAATACAAATTTCTTATCGAATATTTTATAAAATATTACTTTATAATATTTACAATATAAATATTACTTTAACAATTATTTTATTTAGTATTTTTTAATTTCATTAATGATTCTAATTAGATTTTTCTTAAAAATGTACAAATAAATATGATAATGTAAAGTTTAAGTAAGCTGCTAACTTATGTACATTTATAATATTATGTACATTTCCTAAAAGTGGGCTATTCCAGCAAATAAGAATTAATATAATATTGTAATAGTTAATTGTCCATTAGATCAAATTTAGTCATTAAGTTTAGTTACATACCAAAATAATTCATTTATTAAATACTCTTAAAATTCTATTTTATTATTTTCTAGTCTTATTTTCTAATTTTTGTTAAGAGTCTTGAATAAGAGTCATTGAATCTAAATTTAAATCAAGTCTGCATCGGTAGAGTTTCAGTTTGAACAGTTGAACACCAGTAGTTTATATATTTAGGTTAGTTTATTTGTTGAAGTTTAGTTAGCTTTGAAATGGAAACATAGATAATTAGCTGTAAGTAAATAAATACTTAGTGATAAATAAATAAATATTAAGTCATAATTAAATAAACAATTAGGAAATTTGGAGTAAATGAATTTTCATTTGATCAATATTTATTTTACTTGATTATAAGTTATTGATGTAAATATACATGTTTGTATTTAGGTAGAATTTTTTATTTCAGTTTATTTTTTTTAAATCACCATAATGTTAATGATATTGTGAAATTGAGTTATTAAACATAATATAAATATATGCAAGTATGTTGAAATAGGTGAAAGTATGAACTTTTATGTACTTGATATTTAAGATTATGATATTTAGACTTTTTCATTATTGAATATTTAAACAATTTCGTTCATCTGAGTAGTTTTTCCAAAATATTTATTAATAATATATAAGCAAATTGTATGTAAAATTTACATTCTGGGCTGGTATTAGTAATGGTAATTTACCTTGGTTTTACTTTATATTACGTTTATCTTATTTTGATGTTACTTTTCCTTGGGTTTACTTTATATTATGTTTACTTTATCTTGGGTTTACTTTACTTTATCTTGGATTTACTTTACCTTGGGTTTACTTTACTTTACCTTGGGTTTACTTTACTTTACCTTGGATTTACTTTACTTTATCTTGATTTACTTTATCTTGATTTACTTTACTTTATCTTGGATTGACATATCTTGGGTTTATATTAATTTACCTTGGGTTTACTTTACCTTGGATTTGCTTTACTTTATCTTTATTTATTTTACTTTATCTTGGATTTACTTTACCTTGGGTTTATTTTACTTTACATTGGGTTTACTTTACCTTGGGTTTACTTTACCTTGAGTTTACTTTACCTTGAGTTTACTTTACCTTGGGTTTACTTTACCTTGAGTTTATTTTACTTTACATTGGGTATATTTTACTTTATCTTGTATTTATTTTACCTTGGGTTTATTTTATCTTGGGTTTACTTTACTTTATCTTGGTTTTACTTTACTTTACCTTGAGTTTATTTTACTTTACATTGGGTATATTTTACTTTATCTTGTATTTATTTTACCTTGGGTTTATTTTATCTTGGGTTTACTTTACTTTATCTTGGTTTTACTTTACTTTACATTGGGTTTACTTTATTTTACCTTGGGTTTACTTTTATTTTCCTTGAGTTTACTTTACCTTGAGTTTACTTTACCTTGAGTTTACTTTACCTTGAGTTTACTTTATCTTGGGTTTATTTTAACTTTGGTTTATTTTAACTTGGGTTTAATAATTTTATCTTGAGTTTACTTTACCTTGAGTTTATTTTAACTTGGATTTACTTTACTATACCTTGTTTATTTTACTTTACCTTGGGTTTGCTTTAATTTATCTGGGAATTACTTTACTTTACTTTGGGTTTACTTTACCTTGGTTTTACTTTACCTTGGGTTTATTTTATCTTGGGTTTATTTTATCTTGGGTTTACTTTACTTTACCTTGGGTTTATTTTATCTTGGGTTTACTTTATCTTGGGTTTACTTTACTTTACCTTGGGTTTATTTAATCTTGGGTTTACTTTACTTAATCTTGGGTTTACTTTACTTAATCTTGGGTTTACTTTACTTAATCTTGGGTTTACTTTACTTAATCTTGGGTTTACTTTACTTAATCTTGGGTTTACTTTACTTAATCTTGGGTTTACTTTACTTAATCTTGGGTTTACTTTACTTAATCTTGGGTTTACTTTACTTAATCTTGGGTTTACTTTACTTTACCTTGGGTTTACTTTACTTTACTTTACCTTGGGTTTACTTTACTTTACCTTGGGTTTACTTTATCTTACATTGGGTTTATTATATTTTACCTTGGGTTTATTTTACTTTATCTTGGATTTATTTTACCTTGGGTTTACTTTACCTTGGGTTTACTTTACCTTGTATTTATATTAACCTTGGGTTTACTTTACTTTCGTTTACTTTACCTTGGGTTTGCTTTACATTGGGATTATTTTATCTTGGTAATATTTTACTTTACCTTTGGTTTACTTTACTTTACCGTGGGTTTAATTTACTTTATCTTGTGTTTACTTTACTTTACCTTGGGTTTAATTTACTTTACCTTGAGTTTATTTTACTTTACATTGGGTATATTTTACCTTGGGTATACTTTACTTTATCTTGTGTTTACTTTACTTTACCTTGCGTTTTCTTTATTTTACCTTGGGTTTACTTTACTTTACCTTGGTTTACTTTATCTTGGGTTTATTTTAACTTGGGTTGACTTTATTTTATCTTGAGTTTACTTTACCTTGACATTATAAAGATCAAAGGTAGAATTGTGACGTGTTTAGTTATATTGTTAACAAAAATATTAGAACTATATTAGAGCTATGCTAGAACTATATTAGAGCTATATTATAACTATATTAGAACTATGTTTATCTAATATAATATATTAAACAAATATCAAATGTCTTAATTTATAGAATACCCCAGAATTTAGAGAATATTTATAGAATATTCCCCTACATTCATTATTAGGCTAGAAATAGAAATTTATAATATATGCATTGTGTATTACTCCTCATTACTTATTTAATATTAAATATACTATGACATTATATTACTTTAAGATTTCATTGTCTTCTATTTATATTGTATCTAAATTCTAATATAATTATTATCGCAATATTTACTTAAATAATTATTATTAATATTTATTTAACAAATTATTATCATTATATATATTTAAATAATAATTATTTTATTATTAATTATTTATTTAGATAATTATCAATTATTTTTTTTAATAAATATCACTAGTATTTATTTGTATTTCAAGATAGTAAATAAATATATAAATTACAACTGACAATATTCTTTATTTAACTATTGATAAATAACAGCGTATACACATTTAATAATGGAGGGAGTATACATTTCAATGAAAAGACATTTAGCGGAGAAACATCCGATATTCAGACTGCTTGCACCTCACTTCAAAGATTTAATTGCAATTAATGCGTAAGTTTTTTAATTAAGGTTACTAAATGAAATCATTTAGTTAATTGGACTGCATATATTTAATTAATTAGAATGGCATACTTAAATATAATTTGTATGATTAATAAATCTATGTATAATTAGTGAATACTCACAAATATTACAATTATATGAATTGAACAGAAATGGATTGGAATCATTAATAGCTCCTGGTCACTGGATTGACAACTGTACAAGTATTGGGAGGCAGGGAATGCTAGAATTAATAGCAAGAGGGTATGCCCACGTAGACTATAGTATAGTATAAGAATATATATGCATTGTAAGGATCCTATTATAGTGATATTTCGTTTGTATTATAATCTATAGTGTAGATCTAGTAGGAACTAAAGAAATTCTTAATAAATATATCTGAGGAGATCATTATTTACAATGTAAGTCATGTAACTTTATCTATGTTATAATACTTAAGTTTATGCCGGCCTTAACATGTACATTATGGTATACAGAATGGAGGAATGGAGAATGGACATGAATGGTACACTACCACATGACCTTCAGAACAGAGGCCTAAGCGATGATAGAGTGTTACCAAATTACGCGTACAGAGATGATGCAATGAAACTCTATAACTGTATCAAGAGATATGTCTCATCTATTGTAAATCACTATTATGGTATGCTATTCTCATTCTCATTCTCATTGTCCTTATCTTGCCCTTCGTATACTTTCTATCTTTAATGTCCTTCATGTGAACATCTTTAAATCCATTAACAACTTACTAATCATCAATGACTAATATTTAAATTTATCATCGATGACCTATATTTAATACCCAACCCCCAACAACCCCAATTTACTTATATTTTTAATTTATTACCCCATATCCCTACATCTCAACACCCTCCATATCTCATTACCCTCATTTCCCCATAAACTATTACCCCCTCATCCTTACATCTCATATTCCCACAACCCCATATCTCATTGCCCCCCCCCCCCATATACTCATGTCACCACATCTCATCATCCCCAGATCTTATTACCCCCATATCTCCACATCTCATTACACCCATAATACTACATCTCATTACAATCCTTATCCCCACATCTTATTAACCCCACATCCCCACATCTCATTACCCTCCATATAGTCATATCTCCACATCCCATAACCATCCTTAACCCCACTTCACATTACCCCCATATCCTCACATAACCATACATCTTATTACCCCCATGTCTCCACAGCTCATTACTCCTATATTTCAACACATTATTACCATCCTTAACACCACATTTCATTACCCCCATATCTTCACATCTTATTACTCCCATATTTGTTCTCTAAAATAGATAACCCTAAGAAAATACTTGGAGATTGGGAGATTCAAGGATGGTGTGGAGAATTAGTGAAACCTAAAGAGCTTGGAGGAGCTGGAATTAATGTTTGTGGGTATTATTTAAATGTTTTCTTTAGATGTTTTGAGTTTTCTAATATCCTAAAAAGGTTTCTAATATAAACTAGTTATAAAGGAATTTCTTTTATTATTAATATTATGAAACCACTACTCATCTTTTTTGAAATTATTATATCTTCACAACTTCCTAATCAATTATTTTAATATAACTGTACTCTCTTTTGGTGTTTTATCTTATTAATACCAAATATGACATCTCTTAGAATAATCTGTAATAAATCCTAATAAGTTTATTTTTAAAATGTCATCATCTTAGCTTATTTGATACAATATTATCTTAACTGTGATAGGGAGTCCCAGGAAATGGACAACTGCGAGAAACAAAAGAAATCATTATGATTTGTACTTCGATCATTTTCACGGTAACTGGTCAGTTTGCATCCATTACTCTTGATCAATATGATGAGTATGCTTTTGTTCCTTCTTATCCGACACTTCTACATGGACGACCTCCCATGAGTAAGGTCAGTAGATCTAATCTATATAGTCCTTTAAAAAACTTAATATTACTTAACCTAAACAAAGCCTAACTAGTCTATTTGTTATTATCTCAGATGCTTTGCACGGAAGAAGATCTAATACGAGTTTTGCCTTCAAAAAGGGCTACATTACAAACAATGGCCCTCACCAAACTACTAGGCCAATGTGCAGAAGATAGTCATATCGGAGAAATGGCTTATCAATACCAATATGATAAAGAAGCTGTTATCAGTGAAGAGAAGTTAGTATTCCTAATATTTCTCTCCAGACTTATTACATCATAATAAACATTATTAGAAATAATACTTACATAATAACATTATAATCTACAGATTTAGAACTGAATTATTGCAATTATCTACGGAAATGAACATTATTAATGAGAAGAGACCTCCTCTCTACAAATATTCGAAACTCGATCCAAAAAGAGTTCCCAACTCAATTTCAATATGAAATGAATACAGATGAAATATACACAATATCACTTGATGAAATGCCATATGTATGATACATTGTATATATATAACAATAGTATTATAACTAGAAAATATTCTATCTTTTAACCACAATTTTGTATTTTATCGAATGTTATTTTCTATAATAAACAGCTTCACATATCACAGGTAAAATTAGAAAACCAATATATAGCAAATAATTGGTTTAAAATAACTTTATTTTAATTTCTAGGGATTGTATCAAATCAAATTTATCATTTTATATATCTTCTTCTTTTATACTTGCATTACTCTGAATGATATGAAAGTAGTATTCCACGTGAAGTCGACTGGCTTACATTTAATCTTATACAAATAATAATATAATATGATTTAACATAAATGTGTTTTATGTTTATTTATTTCATTTATATAATATTTTATCTTTCTTTGCGTCTTTGCTTCCCTAAGTTAGTAGTAAAGGAACCATTTATATTATTTTATGTCGTTATAGCTATCTGGTTAATTACTTTAAAATAGTTATCAGCTACTGTTACTTAAGAGATCTTAAAAAATGAGTTATAATTACTTAATAAATGATGGCATGTGATCTTAACCATCTTATGCTCTGAATCAAAACCATCATCATATCGCATTCATTGTAATGCTATACATAGAATAGATAATTCATAAGCTAGTAACAAGTAGGTTAGCTTAATTAAATTGTTATATGATCTTTGGAATAATCCAATATTAATGTAGGATTTTATCTAAAAGTATATTAATATCTATTGTTTATCAAAAATGTTGTTTAATATTTAGTTTAGGAATATGATTTATATGATTAATCTACAATCTAGGCTTTTCATTAGAAATTCAATTTTAATTTGTTAATTATTAAATATAAATAAGTTCTTAACTAATAATCTTACTGATTACCTAAACAATCGACAGATAAATAAAGATTAATTACACATTGATGTTTATGCTTACTTTTATGTTAAATATATAATTATAAATTGTTAATTAACTCTACTCCAAGATTTTGTAATCTAAATAAGAGAATATTTTCTCAAAAAAATCCAACTAAATACAAATAAATATATAGTTATAAATTCTACAAATATTGACAGAAATTGTTTAAATTAAAATAATTTCCTTCCCACATCTTCTCAAATTTATTAAGTTTATACTTATCAAATTAATAGCACATAGTTATGTCTAGTAATAATAATACACTTATTACATGCCATTTCTTACCTCTTATTTCTACATGCTTCTTTTTTATATGCTTTACAATTATCCTTAATAATATGTTCACTAATAATAAAATTATTTATATTTTTTCATTACAACTACCATTATCATTATCAATATCACTACCATTACCACAACCTCTACAATACCGTACCACTACAACACTGCTACTACCTCTACAACTACTACTACCAATACTTAAATCAATAGTACTACTTTTACCAATACTTCTACTGCAACCATATAATTACCATTACCACTACAACTACCAATATTAGTTCTTAATATGAATATCCAGAAAAATAGAGGGAAATACCTTTAAATGAATCACATTCATGTGTTTTGTTTATTTCCAGATTACTCACTATGTTTTCGTATTACTCCCGGGTCTTATTAGCGAACGGGTCAATATATTATCGTGTCTACACTTATATTGTTGGAAAATTAATATCTACTAAAGGTCTTTGATAAATAAACAAATATTAAATATATAAATATATAAATATATTTAATAAATATATTAAATATATAAATATATTTAATATAAAATGGAAAATTCTATCAAAATACAGTTTACTTCAGCTGTCAATGTTATCAAGAATTTGCCTAAAGATGGTTATATATTACTATCATTTAAAAATAAACTTATTATATATATGTATAATGAGCTATAGAATATTTGTTATAACTATAACATTCAATTTAACTATGTAATTTACAATATTCGTATTAATCTCTTTATACACTTAAGAAATAATATTTATATAAATAAACATAATATAAAATATTAAATATAAACTTTTAATGCGAGCTCGTAGTACATCACTAAATCAATATAATGACTATTCAATAAATAGATCGCAGAACATTCGATTATATAATCATAAGATCATAAATCTTAGTGATGCTATAAAATCAGTATTTTAATTAGTTTTAATATGAGTAATATATTATATGAGTAGTTAAAATCATCTGATTTACTTATTAAATAGAGAATATAATAATTCTTGCACACTGGCATTAATTAACCGTTTAAACCCTATATACACTAACGTCAATTTTTTGAAAACCCGATAGACGATAGCGTAAATTAAATTTCGATGCATAAATAAATGTAAAATTGAGCTATTATAATAAAGTATTATTTAATAAAATGATATTACTTTATAAGATTGATATTTAACTTTATTAAACCTTAATCTAATAATATTTGTAATTAAAAGTTATAAAACATTATATAGAAAATAAATTTTAAATATTAAGTGAATAAATAAATTAATGTTGTATTAATAATAATGTTTTCTTATATTTTATAATATGTTAAATTCTAAAATTTTGAATGCAGTGTTTACAAATAGAATAACTCAATTAGAATATAAAATTTTTAATACACTGATAATTAGTAATGTGTAAAAATTAGTTTTAATAATATACAAAATTTTCAAAATTAATTAAAAAATAAATAATAAATAAGAATATTTAATTGGTTATATTTCAAAATATATTTAATCAAAATTAATAATATTTACAGTATATTAAATACAATTTTATACTAAATAAATTTCAAATTTGGTATAAAGCATTTTCCGTTCTACTTTTTGAAATAACTATAAATATAATGAGCGTCAAAGCGTCTATTCAATTGTTTTTAAAATGGCTGAAAGACGATATACTGCATTGCAAGCATTAGATATTTTCATGAATTTGAAAAGTTCCGATGCTTCTACAGGATCTGATACTAGTATACTTGTTAGTATATTATATTATTTATAATACTTTCGATAAATAATTCTATATAATATAATCAATAAAACACTTATAAAATGTTTATTTTTTTTAAATGTTTATATTTTATTATCGATATAATTTATTATTTTGTATAAAATAAGTAATTATTATTACCTAATTCTAAATATATGTACTACATATATATTGATTTAAAGGTTGGCGTAACCTTCGTTTTAAATTTTTTTTACAAAATATTTATAATACAAATTTTTAAATTTAATTAATTATCTTTAAAATGATGTATAACTTGTTTTATAAAAGTAACTATAAGTGCATCAAATATGTATTTTAAACATATGCCTGTCAAAAAATAATGTTTATTATTTTATTAATTTGTAAAATATTTTCATAACACGGGTTTAAATTATTATGTTTTCGTTTACTAATATATTTTCAATTTAAAATTTTTTAAAAACATTTCACAGAAAATAACTTTGTTTGTATTCAATAGATGTCACTAATGTGTATAACCAATGAAACGAAAGCATTTTATTCAAACATAAATACTTTTGTATTGAAATTTTCACCTGTAAATTTTATTTTTTATTTACACACAAATTATGTATGTATCATTATGTATCCACCTAACAAACGTAGTAAATCTATGAAGAGTATATGCCAGCAAAAAGTAAGTACACAATCTATTAAACTATAATAAATTATGAAAATGTATAAATATGTAATTTAATAATAGTTTTTCTATGATGTAAAAAAATTGACTTCAACTATAGGACATTTTGTTTGACATTCATATTTTACAATAAGTGTGTTATTACATATTTGTTATAACTAATTGTAGTATATGAAAAACACACTAAATGAGTCAATAATTTATTAGTAATAAAGTCATATTATGTTCATAAAATAATTATTATTATAAAAATTAGATAATTTTAAGAATGTTGTATTTATTTGTAATTTTATATATTATCTAGAACTAATCAAATATATTTACTAAACATTAAATAAATATACAATTATATTAATTTATAACACATGTTATTATAAGTAATTTATTTACTAGATATCAGACAAAGATATCAATAATCAAGCTAGCCCTAGTGAACAAAAATTAAACATGTTTGAGATTACATCAAGTGATGATAATGTCACTTTCTTTTCTGGAAGGAAGAAACTGGCTCATGGGAGCAGTATTTTTCCAAAGGTTGTTTGCTGTACTGGTTTGCTTCAGATGTAACCAAGAAGGTACAGTAAGTATAAACACTGTGACAACCTATGGGACCAGTTAGAAAGTTCTCATCAATTGTACATATTGAGGTGAACTTCTCACAACGTGGACGCGGAGACAACTCAATGACTATAACCATTCTCCGTTCCTATATAATGTACAATGTACATTGTACAGTCAGTGAAAGCGGCTCATAATAATGGTATCCACTGCAAGGATTGCAATCTTTTCTGAGTAATTTAGTATTGATGGCATTGAGCCATGTATCTTTTCAAAAGATCACTAAATGCCTTTCAACAGATGTACTTGAGGTAATATTTATTATAATATAATAATTGAATTTAAATTTAATTACATAATTTTTATACGGATAGCTAATTCTATATGCCAGAAGGCAGTTAGAGTTGTATTAGCGAGTAAGGTGAACTACCACATCTCATGCAATCTTATAAAAGATATTATGGTTACATTCGATGGTACATGGGTGAAAAGAGATTACAAGTCCAAGTATGGCATAGCTTTTGTAATAGAGTATTATACTAGACTTGTAATCAACTTTGAGATATTGAGCATGTAATTCATGTTTGTTATATTAATAATAATGTTGTGAATATATAATAAATATATATTTTTATATATTGCAGAAATGTGTTGCCCACAAGAATGCTGATAATGACTGAAAGTAGGAACACAAAGCTGAATGTAGTAATAACTATAGCAGATATTCTGGTTGTATGGAGGTAAATACTTATATAAATATAATATGTTTGATCATGTATAATCATTTGATATAAATAATAGGTTCATGATGCAGAATTAATTTAGGCACGCACTTTAGAAGTATGGTCTCCTTTATTCTATGATGCTATCTGATGGTGAAGGTGCTTTGGTCATCCTTACTTGGTCAGCAAGGAAGAGTGCATTAATCATGTGCATAAGAAGTCAAGTAAAAAGCTACATCTAGTTATGGTGCTAGAAATGCAAATTTGTAATATTTTTTAACTATTTTTTTATATCATTTCTATTTTTTACTCATTTATATTATTTTTATATATTATTATCTACTCTCCTTATGCTAATTTACTTTATTTGTATATGTTATATTATAATATTATATATTTAATAAGTAATAAGTGATAATAATCTTATTTATTAACTTGTAATTAATATAAATTAATATAAAAACTTTAGAAGCTTATATCTCAGAATATTTTTATTAGTTTTTTTTTAAACGATAATAACTTTTTTAAACTTTGATGAATGTCCATGACATTTTCTAAATATGTATATGATATATTTCTTATAATAAGTACATTCTTTAAAATCTATAATTAAAGTGTTTAAATACACTTATGATACAAAAACGTGAAACAAAAGTAGATTTTAAAATAAATAAAAAAAATATATATAAACTTGTTTATCGCGGTCTTCTAAAGGTCTAATTATTAAAAAAAAAGTATTACTATAGATATGGGAATTATCTAGATATCTGTGAAAAATATAGTAATTTCATAATAAATCTAAAAAGTTATCACCATTCTAGTAGACATATTTTTTATTATATTTTGTATCCATTATATGTAAATCACGCGAAAGTTACGCCTCCCCTTAAGATGTATAAGAATATAAATACTATTCAATTAAATATCTTTTTATCATATTATATTTCAAATTATGAGATCAATTTGTTATTTTTGGTTGCTAATGTCAATTTCATATATTAAATTTAGGAAATATTTGATCCTAATATATCCGATTCAAATGTTGATGCTGATATCCCAGTTTCTATTTTATAATATATTCAAACATATTCCATAAATAACAGTGAATAAATTAATGAATTAATAAATTTATATATAATTTTAATAAATTTATAGCAATCATGTTCATCGCATATACTATCAGGTAGGAGAAGGTTTGGAATGTAACACAATGTAATGTAACACTTGGTTTGATATCAAATTATAATATTGTATTTTAGAAACATGTTTTTATTATATATAATCATATTTATATTATTTATATGTTCTAGTGGTGTATGATATAATTATATTTATAGTAAAAAAAATGGAATATTTCAGGTAAATGATTCATTTCCACGAAATGTTTGGAGTTATGCTATTCCTGATCACTAAGAAAATGAATTTATGGAAGCGACTGGACTAAGTTCAAATATGTCTGGACTTGAACCGATGATGATACTCTTACATTTACTTACATCATTTACTTACTTTCATTACAGATTTAGTGATAGTCACTAATGAATATGCTAGCAGTAGAGGTTATTAAATTTTTAATTATATTTAAATTTTAATTACTTTTTATAAAATCTTATTTTTATAAATACTTATTCCAATATGATCTGATTTCAGAATGTATGAAGATTATATAATCTTCTACCAAATTTCAACGATTTATATGCAAGTAGTTTGACTACTCCAAGTACAAAATTATTGGAATATGGAAGAAGACTTTTATAACCCGTTTACGGTAAAGACAATTTCCAGAGATAGATACTTGCACATATCTAAATATTTGCATGTGCAAGTTGCTGATATAACAAATGATAAACTACACAAAGTAAGTTTAATTTAAAATGTAATTCTATTACAAAATAAACTCTTAATTTAAGATTAATTAATCACAACTAACAAAAATGTATTTCAATTTTTAATATTTACCTAAAGATTCGCAAGTTTATCAAAACGGTAAACGACACCATTGGAGAATGCTTTATGGAGAACATGTATCCATCGATGAAGGAATGATGAGTTTGAATGGGCGGCTATCTTTTAAACTGCATATACCTGTTAAACCCGTGAAACATAGCATCAAAGTATATGCTCTATGTGATAGCATCACAGGATACTGCTTGAAAATTTACAATTATACCGGTTACGAAGAACAATTTGTATCAGGAGAAGGATTTAATAATAATATTATGTTAATAAACTCTTGTCAGATTATTTAATTAAAACTATTTTTCACTGTAAATTATGTAATGTTTCACTGTGAGAGAAAAAATTGTTATAATAAATATCACTCATCACTTCCATAAGTACTTCTGTATATATATAATTATATTTTACAATTTTATATTATTGTAGGATTTGTGTCGACTATATATATTTACTCTTGTTTATATTTTATTGTAAATAATATTTGTTATTATATTTAATAAATATGCATATATACTCAAAATCCAATATTTGCTTACTTTTTTCATACTTAATAGATATTTTCAATATCTATTAAGTATAATTTAACCTCTAAATAATATAATAATATAACATTATTATTATTTATTTTAGTAAATTGTAAATATCTAATATTATTTATAATTTTTAAACTATATTTGTTAATTTTGTTAGTTAAATTTAGGTTAATTAATAATTATTTAATTAATTATTAATTATTTTATTAAATTTTATAAAATTATTAAATATAATTTCAATGTCTTCAATAATAAGTTAACTTGTAATATTTAATTATTAATATCTACATAAGAAAAGTATGCTTATGTATAGTATAGAGTTTAAAATTATTAAAAGGTGAATTATATAACTGTTTATAATTAATAATATTGATGATAATTTAACTTGTAATATATGCGTTCAAACCTACGCGATTTTTTCACCCGATTATGACTCACCGATAAATAAAAGTCGTGCATGTTCCAATTTTATATTAAATCGGGGATAAGCTCGATTTTAATTAATTGGAACATGTTCTATTTCAACCGATTTTTTTCACCCGACTTTATTTAGTAACGCCCATTTTTTGAGATTTGGCCAACCAGAGGAAGGTTAAAATGTCATATTTTATTCATAATATTTTTATTCTTATCTAAATATTTAAGTTTACATTGTATAGTTTATAATTTACGTTTAAAATGAATAATTCGGATAAATTAAAACAAGAAAGTAATAATAAATGCATAGAAATAATAAATGAACCTTATAACACAAAGGCTATTACACAAAGGTTCTGTTCTGCTAATTAGTAATTTGAAGTGTGGGTATAATTGATGTTGTTATAGAAATGTAAAAAATCGCGTAGGTGTGAACGCCCCTTAATTTATTTTAGATTTATTCATGAGTGTAATTATTTATTTATCTCAGTAGAGAGTTGTTCAAAGTTCAAGCTTTTATTTATTATTAATAATAATAATTTAAATCTTTCTAGGTAGATATTATATATTGTATTTAATAATTATCATATATATATATATACGTATAAACTATTTGTTGTATATTCTATAGTAAAACTATAAATAATGAACAATTTATTTAAATCTAAATTGATTTACAATTATTTACAAATTAATTTTAATCTAATATGAAATTCACTAATTTCTAAATTTGTTAACATCAGTGAATACGAATTCAAGTATAATAAAATATGAATTCATGTTAATATCTCAAGTTATCTTTCTGAAACAGGTCCATTTCAACCCAGCAATAACATGATGCTGAGATTTTATTCTTTCTATAAGCAAGCAATACTTGGCCAATGCGATCTGCCTAAACCAGGCTTCTGGGATGTCGCAGCTAAGGCTAAATGGTTTTATCTTGTACACTTTATATTTACAATTAGTTACACACATTACTAATCATTGGTAATCGAATAACCTTTACTACAGCGTTATTTATATGGTATATTATATAATTATACACTTATTACCAACTCTCAGGGACTCATGGAAATCTCTAGGAGAAATGAATAAGGAAAAGGCAATGTTTGAATATGTTGAGCAATTAAAACAGGTTATAAATAGTTGTAACCAATATTAACTGTTATAAATGGTAATAACCAGTTTTCTCATGTGTTAATGCCATATTTAAATGAAGTAATTCCTCTGACCCACTAGGTCATTGAAGCTATGCCCCATACTCCAGACGTCGATTGCTTCCTGCAGAATATTGGGGACTTTTATATACCTGCTGAACTTGATAATAGTTTTCCTCCCGATATCAGGCAAAGCGTTGATTTCCATAAGGACATAATGGATAAAGAATCCACAGGTTTACGTAGGTTTACTGAGGTAAACTACTGAGGTTTACTGAGGTAAACTACTGAGGTTTACTGAGGTGTATGTAGATTTATAAAGGTTTACAAAAATTTAAATAAGATATTTGACGAAGAAAATAATGGAAGATAACTCAAGTTATTTTTACATCTTACATCAATAGGTTTTATCCTTTATATTATACCGGACATAACTTGACATAACTGGACATAACTTGATATAACTTTACATAACTTGACTTAACTTGATATAACTTTACATAACTTGACTTAACTTGACATAACTTGACATAACTTGACATAACTGGACATAACTTGACTTAACTTGACATAACTTGACATAACTTGACATAACTTGACATAACTTGACATAACTTGACATAACTTGACATAACTTGACATAACTTGACATAACTTGACATAACTTGACATAACTTGACATAACTTAATATAAATGGACATTTCTGGACATTACTGGACATTACTTGACATTACTTGACATTACTTGACATAACTTGACATAACTTGACATAACTTGACATAACTTGACATAACTTGACATAACTTGACATAACTTGACATAAATTAATATAAATGGACATTTCTGGACATTACTAGACATTACTTGACATTACTTGACATAACTTGAATTAACTTGAATTAACTGGACATTAATTGACATAACTTGACATAACTTGACATAATTTGAATTAACTGGACATTAATTGACATAACTTGACATAACTTGTTAAATGGATTAATGTTAAGTTAAATTCAACAGGAGATAGT